>JACXII010000721.1:0-15321 GCA_014737395.1 Bombus waltoni
AAGCTAGACAAGTTGTTACAAATCTGTTATTTTTCAGTCGAAATTCGCACTCTCCGAATGGATCGAAATTCTACGATGACGGGGAAGCTACAACAACTCAATCCATTTCTGGACAAAGAGGGATCTTGCGAGTCGGAGGTCGACTCCGACATTCTCTGATATCATTTCGTCAAATACACCCCATCATCTTATCTAAATCATTGGTGTTCGTTGTTATTGTTGCCTCTGTCTTTGAGGGCTGACTGATTGCGTAGATCCGGTGCGTTTAGTTCGTGAGGATTGAGAATCGTTACTTGCAGTTCTTCCACTCGATGGAGGTGTCAAGGGAGGTGTTCGGTGTGACGTGGATAGATGTCTCGAGTAATAGGATGAACGAGGTGTCGGTTATCTAGGCAAATCTCGTCCGCTGGAGGTTTGGCTGCTTGATGACCATACGCTCGACGACCGGCTGCTTGTGTTTGATTGCAATTTGTCTTGATCTTGGTCCTGATGCAAATACGTATGATGGCGTTTTCTGCATAGTCGACACGAACCGGCGGGGAATTAAGCCGGAGAGTTCCCTGTGCTCAGACAATTGGTATACAGTGATGTTCCTTTGGCGTTGTCGAGGCGGTTTTTGGCCGACTTCGTCTTGAAGATTTCGCAATTCCAGATTTGGTGTTGACCTTGGCAAGTTGAACACACGAATGCCCTAAGTGTCATAGTGAATGTGTTGATTCGTGGCGCGGTTTGTCTGTGACAACGCTGTTGGTCGGTCATCTCTTTTGTCACAGTTGATGTAAGTTTTGTCGTGTCGCAGTTCGTTCGAGTTTTGAGGAAGTCTACCAACTGTAAATATGAAGGCAGCTTCTTGTCTAGTAATGTCCGATGCCATTTGCGATTGTTGAATCGGGGTAGCTTTGGCGTGAGTCGCTTGATGAGAACGGCATTTTATGTAACCGATACTCCTAATTTCTCCAACGATTCGAAATTCACATTTAGTGTTTCTACTAATATATTTAAATGCTCGGGTGTTTCCTCCTATATCTTCGGATAGTCGAAAATCAAGTTAATGTGACACAGACAGATTTGACTGTAGAAGTCGCATTTTTCTTTAAGGACATGGATAGCAATGGAATAATTATTATTTGTTATGTCTAGCAACTGAATGCTCCGTACGGCTGTCCCAGTCAAGGCTGATCATAGATAATGGAGCGTTTGTTCCGATGTATGTCGTACATTTCGATCGATTGAAGACAAGAAGCTGTCGTAGAACGAGTGCCAATTCTCGATGTTGCCGTCGAACGTAGGCAATTAAATTTCTTGTAATTTTACTGCAACAGTTCCATTCACAGAATTAGTGAGTAATGTTTGTCTTTCAGGTAATAAGGATCTTCAAGAAATCTTTAAGACGAAGTCGGCCGAAAACCGCCTCGACAACGCCAAAGGGACATCACTCTGTACCAATTGTCTGGCCACAGGGAAATCTCCGGCTTAGTTCCCCTCCGCCTCGTGTCGAATATGCAGAAAATGCCATCATACATATTTGTATCGAGACCAAGCTCAAGACAAATCGCAATCCAACACAAGCAGCCGGTCGACGAGCGTACGGTCATCAAACAGCCAATCCTCCAGCGGACGAGGCTTGCTTAGGTCACCGACACCTCCTTTATCCCATTTCTCGAAACGTCCAGCCTCGCCTAGATCACCGACACCCCGTTCAACCTATCACTCGACGCGTTCATCCACGCCTCACCGAACACCTCCCTTGATACCACCAACGAGCCGAAGAATCTCTTCAAGTCTCGATGCCCGATCAACACAAACTAAATACACCGGATCTACGCCATCAGCCAGCCGTCAGCGACAGAGGAGACAATGACTGCGAACCCCAACGACTTTCATAGGTTACCGAATTACGTGATCCATCGTACGATTCAGGACCGTGAAGTTTCTATGATTTATCGGGCTTTTCGAACTGTATCGAACTCTCTCGGACGGCATCGAATTCTCTGGATACGCATCTTCGGATACGTCCCGCAACATTGTATACATGTGATGGCCTTGTAAGCTGATCTTTTCTGTGATATTGTAGGACACAGGGACCGATGAAAGCAGATATTGTACTGCCGGAGACGTGAAGTATGTTGCGTAATCAATTTGTTGTTAATTGTATACTTTGAAAGAAAGACGGTTAGACGAAACAGTTTGTGGTAAGCCTCACGACGTAACTCCGGGGTAGGGTGCGAAAGAGTAAATGGCACAGAGACGGGATTTACCAGTGACGACTTTGCGAAAACTTCAAACGAAATTATGGCTATGGCAAACAAAATGAAAGTCATTTACAGTACAGGGAAGGGATACCCCAGTACCGACGCCGTTGGTGATTGTCAAGTGGGCCCCACTGCGTCGTCACCATACGACCACGGCCGTTCAGGAGTGGACTGCCAGGCCCCCGGATGTGCTTGTGCGTCTGGCGAGGAGTGTTCGAGCAGGAGGGAAGAGATAGAGAAACAATCGGAACCGGTGAGGAAGGTCACAAGAGGAGAACATCAGGCAGGACGGAGGACACGTTTTTGGTTACGGCCATAATCTCTGACGTTGGATCATCTACCGAGACATCTACGGCGGGGATCTCGCAGGGACGGGTAGAATCGATGGCATCTATGGCTTCGATTTCGTTGGTGACCTCAAGAGGAAAGAGGAGCCGAGTAATTCGGACTTCGCCGGACGTACCTCTGGAGTTGGTCCAAAAATTGACGACCACCTCGGTAGCGGATATCGGTGTCGAACTGTTACATCGTACAATTATTGTGTGCGATTTCGGGCCCGACCTTTGTCCCGTATTTGGACCCGACGTCCACATCATGCCTCGAGTTGGTGCTCATAATGTCTTTCGCTTTAAGGTGTTCGTTTCTTTAGCTATTTTTTATTTAGCTACCCTCCGGTGTCCACCGCTTCGGGGACGGCGCGCAGCTTGGAAATACCCTGCCCTCCTCTTGCGGGTCGACGGACAAGTTGAACCTACCCTTTCGGGTGGCAGTTCGCTTAGCCGACGCGACATCGTGAGGAACGGTCATAAAGTGGCGGTAACGTCGTCTAACCTGAAAGGCACGCATATAAATACTTTGAAAGACTCAGCAAACTCCATCGCCGCAGGTACGATACAGCTAACCAGGAGGATGGGTCCCGCCAGCAGTATTGGAGCGGCAAGGTTGGTGGTGGCCAGGTTGGCGGTACTGGCGCAACACACGTTGGAGTTCTGTCCAGCGTGGGAGGAGCCGCGCCGCATCCTGCGGCTTGAAATCGGCGAGAGTTTGGCACCGGAGGCGGTCGTCGAGGCGATGCTGAGGGGACAGCAGGAGTACACCGCCGTTCGCACCTTCTGCGAACGAGTCATGCTCGCGAAGGAGCGAGCGGAGCGAGACAGGGAGAAGCGGCGCCATCCATCGAGAGCGTCGCTCCGGAGAGGTTCGGCCCGCCGCGGCCGCCCTAGGCGGGTCGGTGGAGCCGTTACGCCGAGGAGGGTTTGGGCCCCCACCTCGGACTTGCACGACGGCTCGCGGATAGTGACGTTAGGGGGAGTGGTCCCCCCTAGCGGTCCAATCGGACGGGGCAGCCTCTTAGAACAACCGGGAGAAGACGCAGTGTGCCGCGGCTGACATTCGTGAGAGGCCCCGGGACACACTGCCGGGCCTCAGGACGGCCACCGTGGGGTTTTAGTCGGTAGGAGTCCGACACTACCCCGTCGCCTCCCAGAGGGCGGCGGGGTGTCCATGAGGATTTCCCCACGTAAAAAAAAAAAAGGTTTGCGGTATTGGAGGAGGAAAATGCAACCCTCCAAAAAGAGCGGTCCGGTAGGATACCGTGCACACCGAATGTTTAGGATATAGTGCATCTACTGCGGATTCGGGCGGCCCTCGGAAGGATGAAGGAAGACGGGACGAGTACGCGTCTCTCCGTAATGCTGAAGAAAATAAAAGAGTCTTATAATAATGAGGGCCCTAGAGGAGCGCCTACGAGAACGTATACGTAACCCGGGGCCACGGCCCAGGGAGGAATCGATAGCGATAGATGACAACAGCCCATTACCATTTCTCCCGAGGGAGCAGGAGAGTGACAAATAAATGATTGTAGAATTAAGGAGGAAAAGAAAATGAGGAAGAGGGAAAAGCAGAGAGCTACGGAAATAGACGGAAATATGTTTCGGCTTCAGTTCGGTCCACCGATAGACCTCAACCGGAAGAGAAAACAAGGCGCACGCCTAAATCGAGTGCTGTCAAGAAGGCGGGGATCTTAGAGCAAGTCCAAAAAAGGGGACTTAAAGATAATGAGAAGGCGGTACTCCCTCGGCCACCGCGGTCATCAGCGGTGACGTTAACACTTAATGAGGGAGTCAAGGTGTCCTATGCCGAGATACTGGCGACGGCTAGAGTGAAAATTCCTTTAGCCAACATCCTATTCTTCTGGCTTGACATCAGAAAGGCCTAATCACATAGTCTGGAGACACCAAACTTTGGTCAAACTTTAAGAGATGGGGATCGGTCATAATATGTGATATATCATTAAGAACTTTATTCATAATAGATGCATTCAAGTTCGTTTTAATGAACTTTCTTACAGAAAACTTCAATTGAAAATGCTGTATCATATAGCTCTATACTTAGTGTTATATTATTTTTATTAGCTATTAACGGTGTTTGCAGAACTACTAAACTATCCGTTATGACAGGAGTGTTTGTTGACGACATCACCATTCTATGTAAAGAGAAATCCATCAACGCTCTTCAATAATTTTTTTAATTTTCATGCACTAAATGGGATGCATTTTATTTTGTAACTAGGTTACGTGTGGCTCATCTTCACAATGTAACTTATCCAAGTGGTACTGCGTGGCAGTTCAAATAGACGTTTCTTAAAGACGTTCCACTCCACGTGGTTCTATTTATTGTTTTTTCAGTAGATAACATAATGAATAAGACAGAAGTATCATCCTTCGTTATACAATGCATAATTCTGAAGTTTTTAACCGTTGAGGACCCAAAACCCACGGAAATTTTACACAGATTGCGACTGCAGTTTGGGAAGAAACATTATTAAAAACCCAAGTGTTTGCATGGCAAAAATCGTTTTCTAGCGGACATTAATACATTTGAAATACATCGCATTCGCGATGCCCCAAGACTAGTGCAACATTAGCAAACATTGTAGGTGTTTGAAAATTAATGTTAGTTATGGTTTCCATCATTCGGAGGAGTTGATCTTCTGCAAAATCACATTCACTTAAAGAGGCATTAGGCGATAACGTCTCGGCAGCAACGAAGAAGTAGAACAATTTATGTGCAATTGGCTTCTGATCTAGCCCTTTATTTTCTACGAAATTGGAATTGTTGGGCTTCTGATCGCTCTAATATAAACAACTGTTTATGTTACATATGGTTTGTAAATTAGTCCAAGCGGATCTAGGCACTGCTACGAGGGTGGAATTAATTTTTATTTTTAATATCTTGTTTTATCTCAATTTCTTTCTTTCTTCCGTATTATTACGTTCGATGTATTTACAACACATGATCCAAAATCAGGTACTAGCGATCAATTTGTAAAAAGTGATCGTTAACAAATTTTTAAATATGATGTAGAAGAAAATGTTTAATACGTTAAAAATGAAAATTACCGGACAAAATAGAAAAAGGGCCTCAATGTTTGTAAGAATATAGACGATTTCATTGTAATGACAGTTCTGCCCGAGCAGCCGACGTATATAGACGCGTCTAACTGTGCTCCAGTGGAAGTGCGACAAGTAGTGAATTTAGGCCTTTAAAACGTCAACGAACACTATCAAATGGTGAAAGTTTCAGAATGCAACAACAAAAACCGCCGATCAAGATCACAAGTAGCGATGAAATATACTACATAAACAAAGCTACAAATACGCTAAGCCGAAAACAACCACTTAACAAAGAGCAGGAAAGCTCAGCTATAAAAGAAATGAACTTTACAGAAGCAAACGGAGAACAACTACAACGACGAAGGATCCTATCAAGATGGAAACTGAAAGGTAGCAACAGCTCACAAAAAGCGTAAAATAATCCCATGTACAAGCGCTATAAAAAATTTCGATACATAATCGTTTATGTAGCAGTTAACTGCTACGTAGCAGTGGCTACCGGACAGTTTACTCCGAAATTCTTTCAGCTCGCTGATAGAAGATGTAGACACGGATCCAATAGAAAAAGCCATAACTCATATCGTTAAACCACCACCGGTCTACATTGATGCCCAAATAATAGATCCTCTTATGGATCTATTAAACAACACTGCCGGAACAGAAAACTACAGTATAAAGCAATTAAAACTGGAACAAGTCAAAGTACAAAGAAATACTCCAGAAATCTTTAGAAAAGTAACATAAGCATTAAAGGGAAAAACGCTGGGTATACTACATATCAGTTCAAAACAGAAAAGAGTTACAAAGTAGTAATTAGAGGACTACACCCGAGAACAAACACCAAAAATATATGTGAGAAATTAACAAAACTCGGACATCAAGTAAGAACAACAAATAATATAACTAGATACGATACAAAACATTGCCACTGATTTTAATAGAACTCGAACCCAATGCCAACAACAAAGGAATCTTTGATATTAAAAACATATTAAACACAATTGTAACAGTTGAGCCACCTCGTTGTAAAAAGGACATACCGCAATGCATACGGTGTCAACAATACGGACGGACAACAAATTTTTGCAACAGAAACCCAACACGTGTCAAATGTACAGAAAACCGCTTAACAATAAATTGCCCATACATAGGAAAAATAGACGAAGTAAAATGCTATAACTGTAATGGAAACCACTCAGCTAGCTACAAAGGCTGTGAAGTCAGAAAACAACTGCAACGTAAATTGCTTCCACCGATTCGAAACAAAACATACAGCAATTACCATTCTCAACAAGATATTACAGAATCAGATCCAAGACCAAACGTACAATACGTATCGAACACTAATCATAGAAACACTAATACCTTTGGTAGCCGAGATTATGCACAAGTAACTAACCAATCGCCACTCTTAAACAATCAAAACCAGAACAGCAACAATAACGGCGTTACAGAAATCAGGGAACTGTTCAAGCAATCCATCAAAAACACTGAAATGCTAACAAAAATGATGAGTGAGCAAAACACAGTACTTAGGCAACAAGCACAACAGATTACAGTCATGCTACAAATACTTATAAACACGTTAAGTAAAATATAGGAATGGACGCGTTAAAAATAGCAGGTTGGAACTCCAATGGTCTACAAGAACGGGCCCTCGAAAATAAAACATTTCTGTATAACAATAATATTGGCATATTACTTGTTTCAGAAACACATTTCACTCCAAAATACCATATTACACCACCTGTGATACCAAACATCTTTCAGGAAAAGCACACGGAGGGGCCGCAGTGATAGTAAGAAATGATATCAAACAATTTTTAATGAAGAAGTTTGGATACTCTGTTTATTATACTTTCTTTCTTTTTAACAGTTAATTCAATGCACATATTTTCCGAACTTATCATACATTAGATCCTAGGTACTTACAACATTTTTTGCGTTTAAATTCAGATTTTTCAAAGTTTATTATAAATCCTAAATCAGTTAACTCTTTCCTAAACTCAGCCGTAACTGCATATTCTTCTTTGAAAGAATAAATATCAGAAAGTCGTCTAAATACAGTATAACCTTAGTTATTTGAACTAATCGGTGACATGTGAGTTCGGATAAAGAAATTTTTGGATAATAGAACAGTTACTTTCTTAAAGTTTTATAACACATATAAAATTTTATATATATCAAAATTTATGTAAAGAACATAAATGTTAATATGAATAAAACTTAAATAAAACAATAACTGCGTACACCGAAGGTAAAGAATATAAAGTAAATTAAACTGCCTTTCCTAATTTTTCACAATTTATTTAAAATAAATACATTTGTAGTATTCCATTTGGTACTTCACTACAAACACAGATAATTTACCTATACTTACCTATATTGAATTGAAATATTATAAATATTATAAATAAGCATATTATTAAATAATGACGATGATTAATGATATTTGTATTATAATTGTATAATTCTGTAGTACTTGTTTGACGTGGTTTACGTGGTGGACTAAAGCTCCTACTAAAAAAAAGTATTATTTCAAGCCAACTTCTTTTGTTTCTTTTTTTTTTGCAAGATTCCAGATCGTGTCTGCGAGCCGCAGCCATGCTACAGCTTCCTTACCAACCGAGTGTATATGCATAGATTTATCGACATAATACAGCAGTATTGCATGTTGCACATAGATCGCGTTGCGCTACAAATTAGTCAATATCCTTTCGTCACTAAGAGCCTTACTCTCGTCACAAAAGCTGCCAGATAGGTACAAATACATGCTGTATACATATATTACTGTGGTCCAGAACACTGTCTCTGTCTCTTTTTCTTTCTTTCCTTAATGTGAACACGTATTCGAGTTACGACGGGCTAGATAGCAGGGGGGTGTAAGGAAGAAACAGCATCATGTTAATAGAGTTCAACTTTTGTCTTACATATATGATTATTACGATTATATTATTTCTATTTTGTATCTAACTAACGTCTAATAAATGTTATATAAAATAAATATTTTTTCATTATTAAAAACCTTTGTAAGATCTAAAATTATATTATAATTTAGCTTTTTCAATGGAAAATTTAATAACACTGAAAAATTTCAATGACGGCTAATATTTTAAATATGAAATTATTTACATATATTATAAATAGTGTTAATAGTTACACAATTTTTTATTGAATTAAGAAAAAGCTAAAGACAGACTTACTTTCCAATATATGTGTCAAATATAAAAGCATTAAATATATGTGTACATATTTAATTTAAAAGTTATAGTCTTATAAAACTTGTTTGTTGGTAATAACAATGCTTGTTTAACAATAGTTCGTAATTTATATTCATTTAAAAAAAACCTTCTCTGTACTAAATGAAGTACTGTAGATGTACCTGCTTTAAATAAATGGTGAAAAATTATAGTAAATACATAGTATAGTGTTAGTTATTAAGTAAGTTTTGTGGTTTACTTTATATTCTTTACCTTTAATGCTTTCAGCGAAGGATGGCGCTAAACACAAAATCCTAACTTCTCGATCGCAGCGTTCAATGGTGGCCGCTTTGTAAAATACATCTTGCGACATTAAGAACCTCATCTCCTTTATTGCAATTAACAAACCTATGTGTACAACTGTGGCCTAGGGACATACTAGTGTAATTAAATGCGTGAAATCATGTTTTGTATAGTGACATGAAGGTACAAACTAAAGTCTAATTTTATTAATGAAAACTTAAATACATTTTTTATGGATATTGTATATTTTTTCTTAAATACTATATGACTGGAATAATGTAATTCAAATACTTTATTAAACATAATATATTAAAAAATTGGGTTTATATTCAATTATATTCCACTTTCCACATGAAGTATAAATCATCTTAAAGTAATAACACCATACAGATATAATTATTAAAATGTATGTAGCTCAAAATTTGATATTAATTAAAAATTGTAATATAATTTATTGTTAAACTTTGCAAGGAAGTTGTATTTTCTTTTGAAATTATTTTTTACTGCATTTTGGCAATCTTATAAAAAAGTTATTCAACCATTATTTATATCTATGAATAATAGCTACTCTTAATAATATCTTACTTTTCCTTATCATTCTTTATATTCGTCATTATACACTGTAATATACCGTAAATATTATCACACTTTGTTTACAAACAAATATGTAAATGTATACTCTATACATTTATATCTATACTAATCTATACATAACTGCTGCAAAGCTCTTTTATAAATGGCGGAACCATTGAGCGAACAAATGAGCGAGTGGATTTGCCACACTGTTCCTCCTTTTTTTTATACGTGGGGAAATCCTCATGGACACTCCGCAGCTTCACAGAAAGCGGTGGAGTAGTGTCGGACTTACCGATTAAAACCCAACGGTGGCCTTCCTAATGCTCAACAGGAGTGTCCTGGGGCCTCTTTTGAATTACTGCCGGAGCATTCCTGCGTTCTCTCTCATACGAAGGAATCATCCCTAATATCTAATTCGGGTGCTAGGAGAGACCACGTCTCCTAACACCACCCTCACCCCCCACCCAGGCCATCGTGCAAGTTTGAGGAGATCCCAGAGTCTTCTTAACGTAACGGCCTTTGTATCCCCACCTCAGCTATACAGGTTGATAACCAATGGCTGCGGCACCGCGATTACGTCGAACATCTACCTCTTTGACCACTCCTTTGCGAGCATTACCTGCTCACAATAAGAACGTTTAGCGAGGTACTCCTGTTGATTCCTTAGCATCGCTTCACAATTGCCGAGGGGACTATGTCACACTGTTACTGAACCCACTATATATCGCAGGGCTTAACTCTTCAGCCACGCCTATAATTGATAATTTGAAAAAACGCCTTACATGTAATCAGTCAAACGATCGAATGAAACTGTCAAAATTTCCAATTAGTTATTAAATAATGTTGAGATGACAACGTGAGTCTCCGCTCGCCATCTATGTGCAGATGCATTAGCCACAAAAAAAAATAGTGACTAGATGCGACTTCTATATGCAGTCATAGCATTGAGATGCTCTTTTGTTTCCTTCACTAGTTGTTCAGTTCCGTATGTAAAAAGTGTGTAATAAAAAGTTTTTCTGGTTCAATTTTGTGTGATAAATTAATCCAATTAATAAACTTAATAATTATTGCGATCCTACCTCTAAATACACACATATCTACAAATAACAATAATTTTTTGACCATTATCTTTTCTGTTTCAAGAAAACAGTTACAAAACAAAGTGTATTCACTGAAACTTTTATTCCATACAATTTTACAAAAATAAAAAACTTTTTATTTCCTTAGAAGTAAGAATGTGTTTTAGTTAAACAAGAATATTTATTTTGCTTTGGGAAAGTAAAAATTGAGTGTTATTAATGATCTTAGGATATTAATGAAAGTAGTCTGGGAAATACAATATATTACTGATCTTAGGACGAATATTAATGAAAATAATTTGGGAAATACAATATATTACTCCTAGAACTAAGCTCTGAAATTTGGGCATACGTTTATATGTAATTAATTAGATTTTGTTTTGCTCCATTTTCCTCTTATTGTTAGTATAGTGAAACAGTTATATCAATAAAAATCACAACATGCATTCTCTGTCGTACTTACCATCTTTTCAATTCTTTAAATAATGCTAATTAAAAAATAATTCTTACGTCCTCATTTTATCTTAAAATACTTGTTAAAATGCATATGATCCTTCAAAACTTTTGTTAAAGATCTTCACTTTGACATATGTTGGCAAGGACATTTTTCTGAGTAATTTCTGCAAGATTTTAGCCATTGTCCGTTATGCATTAAGAAATTATCAACAAAGAGATATTTATAAAAAAACAATGTATGGTATATATTTAAGTATGGTAGAGAAACACTGTTCTCGTTGTTCGTTTTACTCGCTCGTAAAGTCTAGTCCAACCTAGTACCAGCTTCATACATGAGTGAACAAGAAATTATTTAAAAAGAGGTTCTTTGAGCCGCTTCGCTCGCACTGGAACTGATATTGGATTGGAATAGATTTTTACAAGCGAGCGAAGCTCGCGGACTGAGAGGGACGACCAACATATACAATGTTCCTTTGATATAAAAACTAGGAAATAAATATGGCTATTTCGTTGCCATGTACGTTCGTGTTTGCAATTTATAGTCACATATATTTACGTATAGGCAGAATGCAATGTATAAGGTATTGTAATATCGGGAAAAACCCTGGGGAAAATACCGGCCGGTAGAAAACAATGAAAGTGCTGACAGGTCGGGATATATAAATTATAAAACAGAGAAATCTGTCTGTTTGTCTATCTGTCTGTCTATCTGTCTGTCTGTCTGTCTGTCTATCTCTCTCTCTCTCTCTCTCTCTCTCTCTACGAATACGAAAAATACGAAGCTTATACTTTCTTCAAATTCCAAAATGCATTTCAAGAATAAAGTTATGTTTACTAATTACAGTACTTTTACGATATAGTAAAACATATGCATTTTATATTTAATTTATTTATTAAACGAAACTTCTCACAAGTAGATGCTATAGGATAAGAGGAAGATAAGTGTCGGGATGATGCAGTCGCTGTGAGACAATAAGCCAAACATGTGGATATATGTATATGCTATACCAAAATTATGCTAGTGCTGTGCTGTTTCGGTTAACTAAAGCCCCGTAAACCTTTCTGAGATTGCTGACTGAGGTGGAAAAAAATTTAATTTTATTGTATAAGGCGTATAACTCGCATATCATTGTCACGAAAACTCATCGAGCAATCGGATTTATAAGGAAGAGACTTGAAAAAAAAATGTTAGATTCTGCCAAGCTGGATTCTTTGTCTAGCCAGATGAGGTTACCAAGTGACTGAGGTATAGTGAAGGTGAGGAGACACAAGCCAGGAATAAAGTTTGATTAAGGTATAAGATTTAATAAAATGACCACAGCTGCGCTTAATGAAATCCAGTATTTTAGAAGAAATAGTGATAACGTGTGCTAAGTGGTCTAGAAGTACAAGGTTGGAGTTAATAATTACCCTGAATTCTCTCACCTTGCTAAACGTGATGATATTAGAATCGAAGAGAAGGATCCTACTACGCATATACTTGATCGATGTAGCACTTGGCTAAGTGAAGATTTGGTGATGTCTTCTAGAAGATCAAAGGCATCGAAAATAATATTTATTGTTTTAAACATTGTTAAGTCGGCCACAAAAAGAAGAAACGCATTGCTCCTGAACATTATACGTATATCATAAATAAATAAATAATTAATAAGAGGGAGAATTATGAGGGGATTTGAATGGAATATAAATATGATAAAGATTTGCTCGATATAGGACAACGACGTTGAAAGAAGTGTATCGTGAAAAATTTTCCTAGAAGCAATATGAACGCCTCCACCTCTTTCAAACTTGCTAGTTAGCTCATTACGATTTAGATAGACAGGAAAGTCAGACAAGCCGAGTTCTCTAGTGTGAGTATCTCGGTTCAACCAGTTTTCCGTGAAGATAGTAATGTCGCAGTACAACGGTGATTGAAATTGAGCGACGTAGAAGGTTTCACTTAGTGTTATGCCGCGTGGCTCACAGCAAACCGTCTTTCTCAACCGTCATTCCAAAAAATAGAGTACATTTAATTACAAATTGACGACACGACATAGTTTGCATCTCGCACAATACAATGTCGGTTTCCAACGGTTCCTATGTCCTACAATGTCACCGAAAAGATCTTCTTACTACATTTTCAAACACCTACATTGTTGCGGGACATAGCCGATGTCACGCTTCGAGATATATCGATACCTTGCGAGAAACTTCGTTACCATTCGAGAAGCCTGATGAGTCAATCATAGAAACTTCTCGATGCTGGATCATCCGATATATCAGGTGACTCAGTTTCCAACGGACACGAAAGACAAAGGACATAGAAACCAAGAGCGACAAAATCAGTTAGTTCTGTCCGAACCTTCAGAAGGCATACATCGAAAACACAAGCAATCTTTAAGTACAGTCAAGGCGAATATATCAAAGAATTCAAGTCTAATTATAACACACATATAATTGTATCATCGTGACGAAAATAACTAATTGCCAATTACAGTCGGAAACATTGTTGCAAATACATATTTTGATATTCTTAATTAATGTCAAAATCATTACAACCACCCTTAATATCCGAAAAGAATTAAGGAAACGATTGTGTTCATGGCGTCGATTGTCAATATCGTAACGAGAACTTACACATCTCGTTGGCGCGTTTAATCGTGATCGCGTATCTCCGCGAACGGTCGCAACACTTAGTACAGAGAAATTTTGATAGTAAATAGAAAAGCTTTTCACATCTATTACCTTATTCCCTAGTAATTAAATATTTTTTATAGCTCATACGACCAGATCAATAACGCTCACAGATTGCGTCAAAATAATCAGGTACATGAATTTATAGTTATAATGATATAAAACATACGTATATAATGTGAAATTAAATTACGGTGCACATATGTATGTTGATTGTTTACAAAACTGATATATACAAAATTTTAAACTCGCGATTTGAATTGAAAAGAGTCTTTAACATTTTGAGTCACAAGAGTTTATCTTATTTCTAAAGATTACCACTATCAACATTTCACAACAGTAGGGGAAAATGTCAGAAATAAATTGTAGTAGTATCACAGAGATTATTAAATTCTGCAGAATAACGAATTTCGACTATGTATTCTGAATGCAATAAGCGATAAAGAAATGCAAGTTTTAATATAGAAGATGTCAGAGAATCAAAACAACAATCCACAATCAACATAAACTTACCTATATATGTAGAATCGTGGAAAGATTACCTGAGAAAGATGCGACGATATATATACAATCTAGAGTGGATGCCGACAAGCCGAAAAGGTCGGGAAACTTCAATGGGCCGAGCGGCCGATCAATATGAAGTCCGTCCACGTGATCATGATCGCGAATTTTACGAAACACGTGCGTGCTGGGGGTACGAGAAGATGACAATCATGAATGAAATCATCCTCAATTTCTAGTTATCCTGACAATATCTCATATATATATTTATTGTTTGTCGTACGTAGAGTGATTTGCTTAATCGGTAAATGCTTCTTATGCCGTAGTAAATCTGCGGAATCTAAGTAAACAAATGCTAGAGGAGGAATATATACGGACATGCAGGCAAATTCGATATACTGTTCAGTTTGAAAACTGGGACTAGGAGTATATGAGTTATTACTACTCGTATGTTATTCCAAAAATCACGAGCTAATATCGACGAGCTAATTGTTATACTAATAATTCTTCATCGTATATCGTGTTATTGCTTACATGTTGTTTGTTAAAAGTTGATATTTTGTAGGTATTTGAATGTGCTTTCAAACATTTACGTTCAAACAGACGTATTTGTTTCATAAAACTGACAGACGGATTAACCTTGTGGGAATATGCATCTAGATGAAATCATAGGTCTAATTATTAAAATGTAATATATGATTTCTAAATTACTAACTTATTACATATAACATAAACTCTTATAACATAAAAGTTATTCTTTAATTACTAATAACTTTTGGAGAAACCAACGAACAATTGGGGATGGGGTTTAGCATACTTTCTCAGACTGACAAAAACTACGATTTTACGAAGGTTCAACTTCGTCTACTCAGTTTTACATGAATAA
>JACXII010000760.1:0-15062 GCA_014737395.1 Bombus waltoni
ATATAATATAATATAATATAATATAATATAATATAATATAATATAATATAATATAATATAATATAATATAATATAATATAATATAATATAATATAATATAATATAATATAATATAATATAATATAATATAATATAATATAATATAATATAATATAATATAATATAATATAATATAATATAATATAATATAATATAATGTTATATAAAATAATGTAATATAATATAATATAATATAATATAATGTAATATAATGTAATATAATATAATATAATGTAATATAATGTAATATAATATAATGTAATATAATATAATGTAATATAATATAATATAATATAATATAACATAATATAATATAACATAATATAATATAACATAATATAATATAACATAATATAATATAACATAATATAATATAACATAATATAATATAATATAATATAACATAATATAATATAATATAATATAATATAATATAATATAATATAATATAATATAATATAATATAATATAATATAATATAACATTATATAAAATAATACAATATAATATAATATAATATAATATAATATAATATAATATAATATAATATAATATAATATAATATAGTATAATATAATATAGTATAATATAATATAATATAATATAATATAATATAATATAATATAATATAATATAATATAATATAATATGATATAATATAATGTTATATAATATAATATAATTTAATGTAATATAATATATCATATTATAATATAATATATTATGATATGATATAATATAGTATAGTATAGTATAATATAATATAACATAATATAAGAGCTCAGTATGTATATAAATTGAAAAAATGCTTGTATGGGCTGAAACAAGCGGGAAGAATGTGGTTCAGGCACATTTCTAATATTCTGACAAGTAGGAATCTGAACCCATGTGTGAGTGATCTGTGTGTGTATCTGAATGAAACCAAGGATCTGATTGTAGCGGTGTATATGGATGATATTCTTGTATTTGGAACGAATGCGACAATAAGTAGTTTTAAGGTTATCATTAAGGGAAGGTTGGACGTTAGAATATTAGGTACCGACACACAATTTCTGTCAGTTCGTCTGAGTAAGTCAAATAGTACCACCGTCGTGTTTGACCAATCAACGCAAATAACTCAAATGTTGGGGACTTTCGGTTGTGTCGTGGAGAGGAGAACACGCGGGCGAAGAACGCAGTGGTTATAGTGAAGTTTGATGGGGGGAAAAAAGGAAAGGAGGCAAAAGAGGTAAGAAGAGGGAAAATAAAGAGTGCACGTTCGAGGAGAAAGCAAAAGAAAACGGAAAGAGAAGGTAAGGAAGAGAGAAGCTTTAAGTAAAGAGAGCAGGAAAGGAAGAGGTTAGGAGGCTAGAAGCGCGGTAAATCAGAAGCACCACATAGAGACAAGAAATGGCGCTAGAGAGAAGTAGGAACGCGAACAAGGCGGGAGCTAAGGCAGCTGTCAGAAACACGCTGGACTATTACAACCTAGTAGAAAGAGAAACATAAGCTGTGGAGGAAGGAATGGAGATGCTGATGTAAAAGATGGAGAGTATGGAGAAAAGATTCGAAGCGATATTTAAGGGAACGAAATCCACATTCGTAAGGCAAGTTGAGGAGATGAGAAGAGAGATGAAAGAGGAGATGCAAAGAAGGGAAAGAGAGAGAACAAGAGAGAAAGAAGAGTGAGAAAGGGAAAGAAAATAATGATTAGAGAGAATCAGGAGGGTCGAGGAGAAGCATAACAGGGCGGAGAGAGAAAAAAGGAGAAAAATATTTTAATCAAAGGAGTACAAGAAAGCAATGAAAAGACGGTAATAGACATCGTACGGGAGAAAATGAAGATAGAGACAGAGGTGGAGACAGCACACATGATAAACATAGGGGGAAAAAATTCAATAACAGTAGCGACATTGAAATCAGTGGAGGATAAGATAAAGGTAATGAAAGGGAAAAGCAAGTTGGAGAAGGGCATATACATCGACGACGACCTGTCACGAGAAAAAAGGGGGATTCAGCAGCACATAAGGAAGGTAGCCAAAGAAAGAAGAGAAAGGGGAGAAATTGTAAGAGTAGGATACAAAAAATTAAGAATAGGAAACACAAGTACAGGTGGAACGCAAAGGAAGAGAGACTGGAAGAAGAGGGAAAGGGGGAGAGTGAGAGATGAAAAAGGGTGTAGAAGGGGGGGGGAGAGGCTAAGGGGATGAAAATGTGCTCCTGGAATGTAGCAGGATTAATAGGTAAGGACAAGGAAGTGTGGGAATACCTGAAGACCTTCGATGTGATCGGACTAACAGAAACATGGTTAAAAAAAGACAAATGGGAGAAAATAAAATATAGGCTACCCAAAGACTTCGAATGGAAATGCAGGGCAGCTAGGAGGGTAAGAAAGAAAGGAAGAGCTAAAGGGGGATTAATAACAGGGATAAAGGAGGAACTAAGAGAAATAGAATATAAAGAGATAAGCGATAACATAATAGAGAGGAAAGTAACGTACAACAACAAGACGTATAGGATAATGGTAGTGTATAATCAAAACACAAAAGCGACATGGAAAGAAATAGAAGAAAGAATAGACGGTAGAGAAGAAGAAGTGATGATAATTGGCGGAGACTGAAACGCAAGAACAGGAGAAGAGGTAGGGCCTATAGATGAAGAACCAGGGAAAGAAAAGAACAGACGTACAAAAGACAAGACGATAAATATGGAAGGAAGAACACTGCTAAGGTATCTGGAAGAGAGAAGAAGGACAATAATCACCGGAAGAGATAAAGAAGGAGGGGAGTGGACCTACATTGGGGAGAGAGAAAACTCGGTAATATACTATGTGATTGGTAACCAGGAGGCGACAGAAGAAATAGCTGCCATGAGAGTAGGTAAAAGAAGAGAGTTGGACCACATGCCATTAGAAATAGAAATAGAGTGACCGGAGTCACATGAAAGTCGGGAAAAGAGAGAAGAAGAGAGGGAGATCAGAGAATGGACAAACGAAAGCGTGGGAAAGTACTTGGAAGGGTGCAAAGACTGGACCTGCGAGGGAAGAACGGTAGAGGAAATGTTGACAGAAATCAAAAAGAAAGTAAACAAAGTAATGCCAAAGAAGAAAGTGAAGATAAGGAATTGGGAAATGAGAGAGAAGATGTGATATGACAAGGAATGGAAACAGAAGAAAAGGGAATTGAGAAGGAAGGTGGCAAAGTTCATGAGAGGAAAGTGCAGCAGAGAAGACCTCATAGAAGAAAGAAAGAGATTCAAACAGTGGTGCAAACAAAGTAAGGAAAGACACGAAGAAGAAGATTAAAATAGAACAAGAAGTGTGGAACTACGTAAATAAACATAGAAAAAGAAGAGAGGGTATAGAAGAAGAAATAAGCGAAGAGGAATGGAGAAACCACTTTATGGAAACGTTAGAAGGAATAGAGAACAAAGAGGACAAAAAGACGGAGGAACAACAAGCAGAAGGGGAAACAACGGAAGAGAGTGACGACAACATAGAGAAGGATGAGGTGATATACCAACTAAGAAAACTGAAGGAGAAGAAAGCAACGGGAGAAGACGGGATGGAATGGAGGCGGAGTACTAAAGGACTGGAAAAAGGGAGTGATATACCCGATATACAAGAGGGGGGACAAGAGAATAGCGAGAAGTTACAGAGGAGTAACTCTATTGAACACGGCATATAAGATCTACATGGGTATACTGGACGAACGGCTGATGGCAGAGACGGACTCCAAACAGGAAGAGAGCCAATTCGGGTTTAGAATAGGAAGAGGGGTGATAGACGCAGCATTTGTGTTGAATCACATCATAGGCAAACAACTGGGAAAGGAAAAAGGGAAACTATACGTCTGCTTTGCGGACTTAAAAGCAGCGTTTGACAGGCTGATCATAGAGAAATTAGAGGAGAACGTGATAAAAATGGGGGTTAAGGAGAAGCTAATCAGAAGGATAATGGAAGTGTAGGCGGAAACGAAGAACGTGATAAAAACCAGGGGCAACAGCACAAAAGAATTTTGGACAGTGAGGGGAGTCAGACAAGTGTGTCCGATGAGCCCGACGCTGTTCAACATCTACATGGCGGGGCTGGAAGAGGAATTAAGGAAAGGTCAAGCTGGGGGCATGGTGCTAGGAGGAAGGAAGATATAGTCGATAACATACGCAGACGATATAGTGCTGATGGCGGATAGAGAGGCGGATAGTGCTGAAGAGATTAGAAAAATTTTTAAAGGATGCAGATTTGGAAATAAGTGCGGAAAAGACCAAGATTGTAGTGTTTGAAAGAAGAAAGAATAAGAGGAGACAGAGAAAGTGGAAATGGGGAGAACAGGAAATAGAGGAAGTGGACGAGATAAGATACCTAGGGTACACACTGCAAAAAAACGGAAGCGACCAGAAACATATACAAAAAAGGAGAAGAGATCAACAACAGCAATGAAGAAGACATGGAGCTTGTGGGAAAGAATCTTCAAGCAAGATTACAAGAGGAGAATGAAGATGTTCAGAGCGCTGGTAGAGAGCGTGTCACTGTTCGGAGCAAGAGATATGGGGCTGGAACATGGAGGAAAGGCTGGACAGCATACAGAGGAAGTACGTGAAATGGACACTGGGACTAGACATGACGACACCGAACTACATACTGACAGAAGAGTGCAAGCTAACAGAAATCAAGGAAGAGGCACTAAAAGAGCAGCAAGGTACGAGAGAAAAGCTATGGAGTCAGGAAAAGAATTAGTAAAGGAGTGCATAAGGGAAAGAGCGAGAAACTGGGGAGATGGACAAGAAGGAAAAGAGCAAGAAAAAGAAAGAAGAGGCTAGAAGAGGCGTGAGAGGAAAGAACACAGACGGAAACGAGAGAAGAACAGGAAAGGATGACAGTAGAAGAAGTTATGGAAGGGTGGGGAAAGAGAGAGGCAGAAGAGAGGAGAAGAAAAATATGGGAATCAAAATATAACAGACATTACAGGGAAATTGCCAAAGAAGGGATGCCAAACTACCTAAAAGGGAGGATGAGGTGGAAGGAGAGAAAAATTATAGCAAGATTCAGATGTGGAAATGAGACGAGAGCAAGGGAAACCTGGAAAGAAGAAGGGGAGAGAAGATGCGGACTATGCAAAAGGAAAGAAGAAGACCTGAGACACGTGATAGAAGAGTGCGAAATAACAGGAAGGCCAAACGACATAGAAATAATACTAAATGAAACGGGGGAAGGAACTGAACTGACGGAACTAAAGAAAATAATGGAAAAGAGGAGTGCAATACACTGTGGGGAGGAACGACAGCAAGAAGCACAGAAAGGAACCAAAGTACAAAAATCGTAACAGCGGTAGATAATAGTTCATAGAATAGAGTGTAAGAAATAGTTTATAGTATTGAGTGTAAGAAGTAGATTATAAAGATAAGTGGTAGATTTAAGAATAGAGAGATAGATAAAGTAAGTTTAGTTAGGTAAAGGGAGGAAGCAATAAGATAATCCATTGTAAAATAGCAAGACTGATAAATTGTGAGCGAGCAAGGAAAACGAAATAAAAGCTAGAAGTCCGCCTAAAGCCAAAAGGCAAGGACTACGTATTAATAAAATAAATAAATAATAAATAATACCTCAAATGTTCGATTTATTTAAAATTACTAGCGAAACTGGACTGTCAACACCACTGGCTAAGGAATGTGAAGCAGGTTTTGATATAGAGAGTGACGAACCTTTTGACAAGAAATTGTACGAACAAGCTGTCGGACACATAATGTATGCGGCTACCGTAAGTCTTCCTGATGTAGCGTGCGCAACAGGGGAACTAAGTCAGAAATATGCTTACCCTACTGTATCCGACTGGGAGTCAGTGAAGCGCGTATTTAGGTATCTACTAAAAACTAAGGACTTAAAGCTGATATACCAAAGAACAGGACAATCGTTGAAAGTATTTTGCGACTCCGACTATGCAGGGTGCTCAATGGACAGAGAATCAAGAAGTGGGTACGTCTTTATACTAGTTGGTGGTGCGGTATCTTGGTTATCCAAGAAACAACCCATCATCTCACAGTCGACGTGCGAAGCGGAATTCTTAGCAATGCAGGAGGTAGCGAGGGAGACTGTGTTGATGTCTTGGCTGTTGAAGGAGTTAGACCAATCGCCATATTGTCCTTGGCCGTGCGAAATTCTATGTGATAATCTTGGAACCATTTCATGGTCCAAGGATGAGGTAGTTGCTGAAATTTCCAAACAGATTCAAGTCCGATATTTCTATGTTAAAAACTGCGTGGTAAACGGTATTTTAAATTACATTTACATGCCGAGTTCTGAAAACGTTGCGGATATCCTTACCAATGGATAGAATAGAATTAAGGTTCAGAAGTTCACCAAGGCTATGGGACTTGTAGAAACTCTAGATCAAAGGGGAGTTTTGAGATAAATCTCATGTTGGTATGATCAGTAGTTTCTGCATCCCAGAGTTGGTGCAACTGGTGTGCATTCTCTTGTTTTTTATTCTAACTTCTATATTTAGTCTCTTTGTGTATCCGGTGTTATAAGTATCGTGCAAGGTGTGAAATACAAGAAGTAAAAAACTCATCTGTGTGAATCAATTAAACATTTATACCAAACCCTATATAATAACACATTGTGAGCATATGACTATAGTGAATAAACAATATACTTGTTACACGTATCTACAATCATTACACTCCCTCGACCCTGAACGTTAAGGTCGTTCACGGTCAGCGATATCACCGATCAGTTACAATTGACTGATCGTCATACGGTTCAAGACCGCAATACTTGTTTCTTCCGAAAACAAAACCTTAAATGAAAAAGCTTTAACCTTTTTTTCGACCTATTTTTGTATTTAGAATCACCACCCGGCCGATTGTGCTACAATTTCGAAGACGCCATGTACAGAAAAATGTCTATATAGGGCGTTGCAATTTCCGGATTTTTTCTGCACCAGTGAGATATGAGGACGAGTCACGCAACGAGTCATGTTCTGATTGATTGGAAGAGCATCTGGTATTAATCAGTAATACCAGAATACATCCCCTCTTCGCGGACACCATCGGGAGAAGAACACCCTTGGACGGGCCAAGGAAGAAAAGGCGTATAATAATTTAGCTAGTCAGGCTTACATTAACCGCGGACTCAAACCGTTCTCATCTAGATCATACCGAAGGCTATCCGCAGCCTATGTTCATTTATCTCAGTGTTATCAAGTGTACCACATATATATATATATATATGTTCGTTGTGAGCATCTGATGATAGTGAATAAATACCACAATTATTATACGTATCTACATCATTCTAATTCCTCCACCCTGAGCGTTAACATCGTTCAAGGTTCGCGATATCAACCGATCGGTTGCAATTGACCCGTCGACTTAGAGTTGAAGATCGCAACAATCCCCCTACACTTTGCCTTCATATTCCTTTATCTCGAAGCGTATCTTTGGAAGAAATCTGTATTTTGATACCTATCGAAGTTGCTTCTTAGTCTACTAAGAGAAAGGCAGAGAAGCTTACAGTGTTCCAATAAAATGAAAACTTGCAAGTTTGGATAAGAAAGCGACCTATAAAGAATATATTATGGTCAGCTCGTACCTCGACCATTTTCTTAAATGCCAAAGTAGAATGATCATTATTATGCTTGTAAAACGAAGCATCGCCAACACTTAATTTATTTATTTATAACAGTGAACGTCTAAAAGTATTGTTCGACGTGTCGAGGCTGCACAAGTTTCACAGATTACGGTGTTTTCAGAAATTGAAGACACCTATTGGTTTTCATGCTTCTCTTCCTACTGTTAGCGAACATTGCTCATCTTTGGGCGAGACTTGCGAAGCCACATTGGTTACCCACAGAGAAAATCATTAAAACATTTTATTCGTATTAGATGTCCAAGGCAAGAAAGAATCGTAAGGGAGAATGTTATACTAGCAGAAAGTGTGCTGAACGTCTGAATCAGAAAAGCATAGAAAGGAATTAAGGTTAGAAAATAACGGAATTGGCGAAATCAGTTATTCACCCTGTAACTCGCCGATACCAGAGCGTAAAGATCTCAGACCGGAAGAGCCACATCCATTTTCTTCGCGAACATTGTTGCAATTTTCAACTCGTTCACGACCGATCGGTTGCAACCGATCGGTTGGTATCGCTAACCTTGAACGACGTTAACGCTCAGGGTGAAGGAGTTAGAATGATGTAGACTTGTATAAGAATTATAATATTTATTCACTATCTTCAGGTGCTCACAATGAACATATATATATATGTGGTACTTTTGAAAACACTGAGATAAATGAATATCGGCTGCGTTTAGCCTTCGGTGTGATCTAGATGAGAACGGTTTGAGTCCGTGGTAATTGCGAGACTGTCTTGCACAATCCTTTGACCGGTTTTTAGAGTAAGAGTCAATCTATTGGAGGCGGTGCGTTTTGTGCCTGTTCATAATTGTGATATCGGGGTGCCATAAAGGCAGGTACGGCAATAGCTTTGAAAATCGTCAGGACAGTTAACGTATTCTACGTTAGGGCTGATAATGTAGTAATGTAGGGCTGCCCGTACGTGGATAGGTGACCGTCATAGTCATTAGTTCAGATAGGGCAAATGGCGGCCGTTAACTCGGCAATGTGAAAAACTATCGCGGGCCTGCCAAGCACTAAAGGTGTTGTTTTAGTCTCTCTTTCGGGGATGCATCGTAAAGAATGCCATTTGTGAGGTAAATATACCTGCGGCCCTGAGCCAGGCCATGTAGTGTTCGGGTCATAAATAATGACGGATCAAAATTCCGAACATACCGCTCCCCTTGAACCGTTCACGTTCGAAATCCTCATATGATGATATTAGAGACAGTATAGGAATGTGATGTAAGCAATTGCTGTTCGTTCTGATAAGACGGTATATTTCGCCTTATTCTATCGGTAGGGGTGCTATTTTCTTGACGTCGCGTTTGAATTCTCCTTTGATGGTTCGAACCACTCGGGTGACACTATCGGTACCTGGATGTAGATTGATTATCCGACCCATTTGCCAGTGAAGTGGGTGTGTGTTGTCCTCTCTTAGTGTAACCAACGAGCCCATCTTGAGTTCCACGTCTTCTGGCTTATGCCAGTTTTTTCCTACCATCGGTTCCACAGATGTTGTCTCACATGTTGTGTACGTTGCCATGATGACAACCGACCTTGTTTGAGTATTGTCAGATCGCATTCGGGCGTGCTGGTTATTGAATCACATATTAGGAAATGACCGGGGATCAAGGGACTGAGGTCATTGGGGTCGGAAGATAAGAGTGTTAATGGCCTAGAATTGAGGATGCCTTCTATTTCTATCATGCAAGTCGATAGTTCTTCCTAGGTGAAAAGTGTATTTTTTATTACGCGAATCAAGTGATATTTGAGAGACTTTACCGCGGCTTCCCTCAATCCGCCAATGTGGGGCGTGCGGAGTGGAATGAAATTCCATCTTACATTGTTGTTCAATACGTAATTTCGAAGTTGTATATTTTTTTCTGAGTTTATCGCTGTGATAACCCTTTTTAGTTCATTATTTGCACCGCTGAAGGTTGTCGCGTTCTCATTATATATATCGGTGCATTTTCCGCACCGAGCAAAGCATCGTCTCAGAGCTGCGAGAAATGCGTCTGAGGTGAGATCGTTAACTAATTCGACGTGTATGGCATTCGTGCTAAAACAAAAGAATATCGCTGCGTAGGTCTTCAATCGCTTCGTGTTACGATGTTTCCTCTCTTTGATATAGAAGGGTCCACAGTAGTATATCCCCAGCACTAAGAATGGTCGCTCGAAGGTGACTCTATTCGTCGGAAGTGGTCCTATTGGGTACTGTGGAGGTCTTACTTGCATTCTATGGCAGTTCACACACTTTCGAACGACTGCCTTTACTGCTATTCTTCCGTTGACAGACCAGAATGTCTGTCTCACTGCGTTTAAAGTGCCTTGTGCACTGCTGTGACCCTGTCGTATGTGTACGTTGAAATTACTATAATTCCAAATTTGTACATTTTTCGCCTCTTACAAATGAATTACTTGTACACGTTTTGTTACGATTACATTACTTACTTGAAAATAACATATCTCACAGCATACTTGAAATTCTTGCATTTTACAGTTTCTGTATTTCAAAAAACAAGGATCGTGTTCTTCGCCTTTCATGTACCCGTATTTTGCCTTCAGCGTTGCAAAATCTCTCCAATTCGCAAATTCAGTAAGCGACCGACTTTCTCCCTCTTTTAAATCTATAATTTACAGAAACAACGCTCTTTTCGATAAACCCTTCAATAACCTCACCAATTTTATGAAAAAACCTTCCAACCTCCGCGTCTACCTATTAAAATCAGCATCAGGGCTTGTCTGAGTACATACAGATTCCAACATAGCGAATTCAAAAAATACGTTAAAAATAAAATAATCTACATCGACTGTCACATCCTTAAACTGACTAGAAATAATTTCGCTCAAGTTGCAAAAATAAAAGAAAATACCTTAATTTTCAGCTGCCTATATTCAAATGAATTATACCACAAAAATATACTCAAAACAGGATTTATCCCCCCCTCCTCCCAGCGAAGCGTTCCCATATCTAGATGAAAAAAATTACTTTCAAGATCAAAACAATATACCAATAATCTACCACATAAAAAGAAAAATAGGAGTTAAAACAATACCTTACGTAGAAAACCTAAACGGTCAGACCTTAGTTACTAGGTGAAGGTACAATATGGTCCTCCCACAAAGAGTCACGAAAGACAAACACAGAGAAAACACAAAAAAGTATTTCTGGATATCGAAATCACAAAAAAAAGAGAATCGCAAACCTCATCAGCGTACAATCTCTCTATTTCCAAGCTAGTGTAAATATTGTAAATAAACCTAAGTGTCACCCCCACCCTCCTCATCCCTTCCCAGCCACTCTCCCTCGCCTGTACGCTTCCCTCTGACTTTCAGCCTCACAGAAGCCAGGTAGTATGCTACCGATTTGTCCAGTTTTATCACCAGGTTTTCAGGACAAAAGAAAAAAGAAAAACGATATCGTATATAAGTACTGCCGTTGAGCGACTTAAATTTAACTTTCAACTATAATGTTAGAAATGTAAATCTCGCACAAAATATTGTATTGTACGTCGTACTGATACGTAACGGTATTCGTGCCAAAATTACTTCCTAAATGTAATTCATTGTTTATTGTGAATGTATATTTATGTAATCTATATTTCCTTGGCCAATAAACGTTTATTAATAATAATAATAGTAGCACTCGTTCTCGTTTGATCACAAAAGGTAAGCAACGCAGGTTCGACAAACTAACTCAACGGTTAAATGAAAAAACACACAGCGAGAAAAATTAACTTGAACAATAATTTATATTTAAAACTAAATTATAGCAGAACGAATAATTTAACAAAGATTTGCTTTTCTGAAATTTACTTAAACTCTGAGCTCAGTGTGACGATTCTAAGGATTCAACGAATCAACGATTCTACTTTTTGGGTCGCAGTGTAGCCTATTTATCTGTTGGGATTTTACATGACAATCTACCATTTATTTATTACCCAATTACACAAATTGTTATTAACTAATGCTAATAAACATTAATTTGATTGGAGTTTGTAATATTAGAAAGCGAGCGATTTATGCCTTATCAATGTTCCTTCCCATGAAGACGAAAATAAATACGAAATTTGAGAGTGATTACAGTTATTACTGTTTAATAATTTATACAATTAATCAACAATTTATTAAACAAATGATTGTTTGATGCCTCAGATAAATCACCGCGTAGGAAATTAACCTATTATTGGTGTAACGCATCGCGATTTGTACATTGACAGAACTCAAATCGACGCGAATCGTTGATCGTCTCTAGTTTTGGTCATCCCGCTAAGGAATTTATCTGGGGATCGGGTCTTATGGCAGTTAAACACGAATGGAACTATTGCTCAACCGTTCGCGGAGAGACGCGGTCGCGAAGAAGCGCGTCAGCGAGAGACGTAAATTCTCGCTTCGATCGCAATAATCGACGCCGCGGCACAGTTGATCCACTGATTGCGGTTAGAAGAATAGGAGTGGTTGATTGATTATGACACAGGTTTAACAGGGTTAACATTCACTATATTTACAACACTTATCTCGCGTATTTACACAAGTTTTGATCTCTTATTATTACACGGTACAATATCGAATAGAGTTATAATTGATGAATTAACAATAAGTTTCGATCTAATGATTATACAGTATTGAGATTCGAGTATCGTTACTCGGACAAAGTGCGTAATTATGATTCGTTAGACGTATGATTAAATCTGAGTATCACTCGTATATAATGACTAGTAAACCGATTGACTTGAAACGACGTTAGTTTGATTCGGACGCTGTTAGTAAATGTGAAGAGGAATGACTTATCAGAAGTTACGTGTATGGCGGTTGACTCGAAAGTAACCTTTTGGCTGTGGCGTTGATGCAAAGGAAACCTCTTGTTGAGTGTGTCTTAAGATATAGGGACAGCTGACTCGTTGATGTCTCTTTTCGATAGGAAAGTGAGTTGACTCTAATTGGATAGACAAAAAACAAGAAGTCAGGAGTGTGGATAAGTGGTGACTACTCCCAACTAAACGTTGGTTGTGGGGGAGCTAACATCTGGTAAAACTCGTTGTTTCAATTTTCCTCTTCAACGACCAATAAATCTACGAACTGTTCTACAGCATGATTGTTAAAAGAGATCCTCGAAAGACTCCTGAATGTTACAATAAGCTTATATATGATGGATGCCTTTGTCTATTGAGTGCTCCAAGAAGGGTCTGTACGCACCTAGTAAACGTCTTGACCGCTGGGTGGTCTAAGCTTGTGTTACGCGACGTAACAGAAACTAAAGGAAAAGTGTTTCCCGTTCGGGAGATATATGCTATATTTCGTTATATAGATACAAGTTCAGAGCGAGTGTTGTTGAATTGAAATGCGCGATACAGAGAGTGAATGCCAGGCCAAGAAAAATTCTTACAACGGTTTTCTATTTCTATCATTGGTGGAAAAATGGTTATGGAAGTGGAAGTGGAAATTGTTAAGAAATTGAAATGTAACAAGACTTTATTCAAGTTCCACAGCATGGGTTACAATATTTGGATGCCCAGGCAACTCAACACACGGATTCCCGCTTTTCATTTACAACAGATGCTATTTTGTCTCTCCGAGAGCTCGGACCGTCTTGCGGTGCCAACACACACTTTAAGGGAGGGGACACATACGTGGCCACTCGCCACTCGCTCCCTCGCTCTCACACTCACACTCACACTCGCATGTACATTATAAATGTACAGCCTTTTTAACAGAAATTTTTTATTTATTCGAATGGTTAACCGAAGATGGTTTGGGAGATGTTGGAGAGATGTTGGTTTTGAATATTATAAATTATTTTGCAGACCTCAAAAGTGGATCGGCGGGAGAAAACCTTTTTAGTTTTAATACCGACTGTCGAAAAATATTTGTAACGAGGCACGGGATTTTGGCTTCTTTATTGCCCGTATTTGAATCTTTGATCCTCGAGTGTTGTTACAAACATGACACCCCTCTATCCTTTCAAATCAAACATAGAGAATAGATGATTCGACATGTTTGATTTGGAGAGACTGCTCACAGTAGTATGTTATCTTAACATTGGATAAGCAATATTGAGTTCATTGATGCGTTATGGGTCTCAATATTAATTTACGTGGTAATTCGCATTGTACAGACGATACGTTCATATACATAGGTTGTCCTAAATTATCGCACGCCTTACTACTTGTATTGTAAGTACTTAATTATGGTTAACTATGGTTACACATAATTATAATTATTCAAAGAATTAGGATTACGTTAATTACTCTTACTATTATGGTTATCCTTACTGTGATTAATTGGAACTAATGTGTCGGATACTGAGTCTAATAAAATTGTATACCTATTTACAAGGACTCGAAATAAAAATACAAAGATCGCGAATTGCTGGTTATAAAACATGCGCTAGTTTTAATTTGTTCGTGTGTATTTCCATTAAAGAATTTTTACGTTGTGATTCCCCAAGATATCTATCGTTTTATATGATCCAGCATAATTGTCTGCTAGCTTTCCTTTCTTTGACGCTTTTAATAGGTATACAGAATCATTTAACTAAAAGCATCGTGGGCTGAGGTATTGTCTATTCTAGTATCATTCCCAACATTCTTCTGATTGAACTAGCTTCTATGGGTGTTTTTTGTATGTTTGGATTATGTCGAAATGGTAACCACCGCAATATCGGCTATGGTGGCCATTGTAGGCTTCGCGGGAAGGTTCTATGCAACTTTGGTGGACACTAGTTTGTACGGTGTCAAACCGGTCGCTTTGTGTACAATAGTATCGTAGCAAAATGTTACTAGTTCCGATAAGTCGTCCCATTCGTATCGATCACCTAAGTATAACAATACTTAAACATAATATATTCGATTAAGGTTGCATGGGATAGTTCCAACGTGCAGTTCGATCAAAGGTGAAAGGAAATGGTTAAATAACGAGTTCTGAGGAAGTGTTTGGAAAATTCTTTCAATAATTCTTTATAAAATACTTTCAATTGTAGTATCGGGAAAAACGCTGGACAACAAACGCGACAGTTAGAAAACAATAAAAGTGCTGACAGACCGAGAGAGGTGGAAATCCCGATGAGTAATATACCTGTGACCCTTAAGGACATAGGGTAATTTAAAAAGGTGTACTTGACTATCTTAGGTCAAGAGCTGTAAAACGCATGTGCGTGGTAGGAATACCAGAACCGTGGTATAAAAGGTAGAAGCTGTTAGTCAATTGTGGCAGTGGTAGTTACTCATAAGTTGTCGAGTGGTTGTTACTCGTGGGAAGAACAAGGCGGGTATGGGTTCTCACAGCGTAGGACCACGCCGTGGAAACCTTGATGAATCTGACGTTCTCCTATAGCCGGTTGACGGTCGATCGGTGCCTTGTTCACCTGTCGGTTTGTCGATCCGGTGCGGAGAATTTCGGAGAAGTTGGTGAGCCCAAGTCTATCAGGACCACT
>JACXII010000672.1:0-14922 GCA_014737395.1 Bombus waltoni
TATATTATATTATATTATATTATATTATATTAAATTATGTTATATTATATTGAATTATATTATAATGTATTATTTTATATCCTATTATATTATATAGTTTTAAGTTATATTGTATTATAATATTTTATATTATAATATATTATATTATATTATATTATATTATATTGTATTATATTATATTATATTGTATTATATTATAATATATTATATTATATTATATTATATTATATTATATTATATTATATTATATTATATTATATTATATTATATTATATTATATTATATTATATTATGTTATATTATATTGTATTATATTATATTATATTATATTATATTATATTATATTATATTATATTACATTATATTATATTATATTATATTATATTATATTATATTGAATTATATTATATTATACTATATTATATTATATTATATTATATTATATTATATTATATTATATTATATTATATTATATTATACTATATTATATTATATTATATTATATTATATTGTATTATATCATATTATATTATATTATATTATATTATATTATATTATATTATATTATATTAGATTATACTATACTAAATTATATTATGTTGTATTATATTGTATTATATTAGATTATATTAGATTATACTATACTAAATTATATTATGTTGTATTATGTTATATTCTATTATATTATATTATATTATATTATATTATGTTATATTATGTTATATTATATTATATTATATTATATTAAATTATATTATATTATATTATATTATATTCTAATATATTATACTATTTTAAATTATATTATATTATATTATATTATATTTCATTATATTATATTATATTATATTATATTGCATTATATTATATTATATTCTAATATATTATACTACGCTATATTATGCTATATTATATTATATTATATTATATTACGTTATATTATATTATATTATATTATATTATATTATATTATATAAAATTATATTATATTATATTATATTATATTATATTATATTATATTATATTCTAATATATTATACTATTTTAAATTATATTATATTATATTATATTATATTTTATTATATTATATTATACTATATTATATTATATTATATTGTATGAATTTATATTATATTATATTATATTATAATACATTATATTATATTAAATTATATTATATTATATTATATCATATTATATTACATTATATTATAGTGTATTATACTATATTATATTATATTATATTATATATTATATTATATTATACTGTATTATTTTATATTATATTATATTATATTATAATATATTATACTATATTAAATTATATTATATTTTATTATATTATATTATATTATACTATATTATATTATATTATATTGTATTATTTTATATTATATTATATTATATTATATTATATTATATTAAATTATATTATATTATATTATATTATATTATACTATATTCTATTATATTATATTGTATTATTTTATATTATATTATATTATTTTATATTATATTATATTATAATATATTATACAACGCTATATTATGCTATATTATGTTATATTATATTATATTATATTATATTATATTATATTATATTATATTATACTATATTATATTATATTATATTGTATTATTTTATATTATATTATATTGTATTATTTTATATTATATTATATTATATTATAATACATTATATTATATTAAATTATATTACATTATATTATATCATATTATATTAGATTATATTATAGTGTATTATACTATATTATATTATATTATATTATATATTATATTATATTATATTGTATTATTTTATATTATATTATATTATGTTATAATATATTATATTATATTAAATTATATTATATTTTATTATATTATATTATATTATACTATATTATATTATATTATATTGTATTATTTTATATTATAGTATATTATATTATATTATATTAAATTATATTATATTTTATTATATTATATTATATTATACTATATTATATTATATTATATTGTATTATATTATATTATATTATATTATAATATATTATATTATATTATACTATATTACATTATATTGTATTGTATTATTTTATATTATATTATATTATATTATATTATAATATATTATATTATATTAAATTATATTATATTATATTATATCATATTATATTACATTATATTATAGTGTATTATACTATATTATATTATAATGTTTTTTATTATATTACATTACATTACATTATATTATATTAATTTATATTACATTATATTATATTATATTATATTATATTATATTGTACTATATTATATTATATCATATTGTATTATTTTATATTATATTATATTATATTATAATATATTATATTATATTATTATATATTATATTATATTGGACACCGTTGAACACCGTTGGACACCGTGGGACTGCGTGGGGCACCGTGCGACGTTCTGGCACACCGTTGGACACCGTTGGACACAGTTGGACACAGTTGGGCACAGTTGGGCACCGTTGGACACAGCTGGAAACCGTTGGACACCATAATACACCGTTGGACACATTTGGACACCGTTGGACACCATGGGACACCGTTGGACACCGTTGGACATCTTTGGGCATCGTGTGACTTCGTGGGACTCCTTCGGACACAGTTGGACACCTCTGGCCACCGTTGGACACCGTTAGACATCGTGGGACGTCTTGGGACGACTTGGGACACCGTGGGACACCATTGGACACAGTTGGACACCGTGGGATACCGTTGGACGTCGTAGGACACCGTTGTACTCTGTTGTACACCGTGGGCACCGTGGGGCACCATTGGTAAACGTGGGACGTCGTGGGACACTGTTTGACTCTATTGGACACCTTTGGTCAACGTGGCACACCGCTGGGCACCGTTGGACACCGCGAGACACCATGGGACATAATTGGACACCGTTAGACACCGCTGGACACATTTGCGAACCGTTGGACACCGTTGGACTCCGCTGGACACCTCTGGTCACCGTGAGACACCGTGGGACATCTTTGGACATCTTTGGACACCAATGGACACCTTTGGACACCAATGGACACCTTTGGACACCACTTGTCACCGTTTGACACTGTGGGACACCGTTTCACACCGTTTGACACCTTTGGACACAGTCGGACACTGCTGGACACCGCTGGACCCCGCTGGGAACACCGATGGAGACCGTTGGACACTATTGGACACCGAGGAACGCCGTTGTGCACCGTTGGACACTGTCGGAGGTCGTGGGACAACGCTGGACACCGCTGGAAACAGTCGGACACAGTTGGACGCCGTTGGACACCGTTGGACGCCGTTGGACTCCGTTGGATACCGCTGGACACTGCTGGACGCAGTTGGGCGCCGTTGGACACCGTTAGATACCGCTGGACACCGCTGGACACAGTTGGATACCGTTGAACGCCATTGGACAACGTAGGACACTGTTGGACACCGCTGGACACAGTTCTATACCGTTGATCGCCATTGGACACCTTTGGACACTGTTGCACACCGTTGGACGCCGTTGGACACCGTTGGACAGCGTGGGTCACCGTGGGACACCGTGGGACACCGTGAGACATCGTGGGTCGTAGTGAGTCGTTGTGTGACATAGTGGGATATCTTGGGATACCGTGGGACACCAAGGCACGCAGTGGGATGTCGTGGGACACCGTGGGACATCGTGGGACACTGCGGGTGATCGTCAGACACGGTGGGACATCGTGGTATGTCGTGGGACACAGCGGGACACCGTGGGAATTGTGGGACGTCGTGGGACACCGTGGGACATTATGGGACATCGTGGGACACCGTGGGACATCGTTGAACACCGTGGGACATCGTGGGACACCGTGGAACACCGTGGGACTTGTGGGATATCGTGGGACACCTTGGGATGGCGTGGGACACTGTGGGACGACGTGGGACCACGTGGGCACCGCTGGACACCGTTGGACACTGTTGGACACTGTTGGACACGGTTGGACACTGTTGGACACCGTCAGACACCGTTGGTCGCCATTGGACTACGTTGGACACCGCTGGACACTGCTGGACGCAGTTGGGCGCCGTTGGACACCGTTAGATACCGCTGGACACCGCTGGACACAGTTGGATACCGTTGAACGCCATTGGACAACGTAGGACACTGCTGGACACCGCTGGACACAGTTCTATACCGTTGATCGCCATTGGACAACGCTGGACATGTTGGACTCCGCTGGGCACCGTTGGACACCATTGGGCACCGTGGTACATCTTGGAAATCGTGGGACTTGTGGGATGTCGTGGGACACCTTGGGATGGCGTGGGACACTGTGGGACGACGTGGGACCACGTGGGCACCGCTGGACACCGTTGGACACTGTTGGACACTGTTGGACACGGTTGGACACTGTTGGACACCGTCAGACACCGTTGGTCGCCGTTGGACTACGTTGGACACCGCTGGACACTGCTGGACGCAGTTGGGCGCCGTTGGACACCGTTAGATACCGCTGGACACCGCTGGACACAGTTGGATACCATTGAACGCCATTGGACAACGTAGGACACTGCTGGACACCGCTGGACACAGTTCTATACCGTTGATCGCCATTGGACATCGTTGGACACTATTGGACACCGTTGGACGCCGTTGGACACCGTTGGACAGCGTGGGTCACCGTGGGACACCGTGGGACGCCGTGAGACACCGTGGATCGTAGTGGGTCGTTGTGTGACATCGTGGGATGTCTTGGGATGCCGTGGGACACCATAGCACGCCGTGGGATGTCGTGGGACACCGTGGGACATCGTGGGACACTGCGGGAGATCGTCAGACACGGTGGGACATCGTGGTATGTCGTGGGACACCGCGGGACACCGTGGGAATTGTGGGACGTCTTGGGACACCGTGGGACATTATTGGACATCGTGGGACACCGTGGGACATCGTTGGACACCGTGGGACATCGTGGGACACCGTGGGACACCGTGGGACTTCGTGGGATATTGTGGGACTTCGTGGAACACCATGGTACGTCGTGGGACACCGTGGGACAACGTTGGGCGCAGTTGGGCGCCGTTGGACAACGCTGGACATGTTGGACACCGCTGGGCACCGTTGGACACCTTTAGTCAACGTGGGACACCGTTCAACACCGTTGGACACCGTGGCACACCGTTGGACACCGCTGGACACCGTGGGGCACCGTCGGACACCTTTTGTCAACGTGGGACATCGTTGGACAGCGTTCGATACCGTGGGGAGTCATGGGACGTCGTGGGACACCGTGGGGCATTGTTGGACACAGCTAGAAACAGTTAGACACCGTTGGACACCTTTGGACAATGTGGGACACCGCTGGACACCGTTGGACATCGTTGGAAACCGTGGAATGTCTTAGAACACCGTTTGGCACCATGGCACACCATTTGACACCGTTGGACGTTGTGGGACGTCGTAGGATATCGTGGTCATCGTAGGACACCGTTGGAAACCGTTGGACACCGTGGGACACCGTTGAACACCATTGGAACCGTTGGACGTCGTTGGACACCGTTGGACACCTTTGGTCAACGAGAGACTCCGTGGGACGTCGTGCGACAACGTGGGACGTCACGGGACACCGTGGGACGTCGTGGGACGTCGTAGGATGCCGTGGGACACCGTTGGACAGCGTTGGACGCCGTTGGACACCGTTGGACAACTATGGACAACGTTGTTCACGGTTAGACACCATTGGTCACAGTTGGATACCGTGGGAAGTCGAGGGACACTGTTGGCCTACGTGGGGCGCCTTTAGAAACCGTTGGAATACGTGGGACACAGTTGGACACCGTTGGACACCATTGGGCACCGTGGGACATCTTGGAAATCGTGGGACACCTTGGTACATTCTGGGACACAAATGGACACCGTTGGACACCCCTGGACACGGTTGGCACCGTTGGATACCGTGGGTCGTCGTGGGACACTGCTGGACAACGTGGGACGCCGTTGGACACCGTTGGACATCTTTGGACTACGTGCGACACGGTTGCACAACGTGGTACACCGTTGGACAACCTGGGTCGCCGTGGGTCATCGTAGGACATCGTAGGACGTCGTGGGACATCCTGCGACATCGTGGGATACCGATGGACTACGTGGGACCCCGTTGGTCAACGTGGGACACCGTAGGTCAACGTGGGACACCGTTGAACGCCGTTGGACACCGTTGAACGCCGTTGGACACCGTTGAACGCCGTTGGACACCGTTGGACACCGATGGACACCGTGGGACATCGTGGGACGTCGACGGACGTTGCAGGATGTCGTCGGAGACCATGGGACACCATTGGACACCGTTGAACACCGTTGGTCCACGTGGGATACCGTGAGACGTCGTGGGATCTCGTTGGACGTCGTGAGACACCGTGGGACACAATTTGAAACCGTTGGACACCGCTGGACACCGTTGGGCGCCGTTGGACATCGCTGGACACCGTTCGACACATTTGGACTCCGTTGGACACCGAAGGGCTCCTTTTCACACCGTTCGTAACTGTTGGACACCGTGGTACGTCGTGGGACACCGTGGGACATCGTGGGACACCATGGTCACCGTTGGACACGATGAAAACCGCTGGACACCTTTGGTGAAAATGGGACACCGTGGGACACCGTGGGACGTCGTGGGTTGTAGTGGGACATAGTTGGACACCGCTGGTCACCGCAGGAAACCTTGGGACACCGTTGTACATCGTGGGACAACGTAGGACACCGTTGGAAAACTTTGGATACCGTAGGACACCGCTAGACACAGTTGGACAAAGTTGGACACCACTCGATACCATTGGACATAGAGGGACGTCCTGGGATGTCGTGGGACATCTTGGGACACCGTAAGACACCGTTGGACACCGTTGTAAGTCTTGGGATGCCGTGGGGCGACGTGGTACACGGCGGAACTCCGTTGGACATCTTGCGACACCGTTGGACACCGTTGGACACCGTGGGACACCGCTGGACACCGTTGGACAACGTTGGATACCGTGGAACGACGTAGAACACCGCTGGGCACCGTGGCACACCATTGGACACCGTTGGACGTTGTGAGACGTCGTGAGACACCGTTGGTATATGTGGGATTTCGTGGGACTACGTGGGACGACGTTGGACATAATTGGACACCGTTGGAAACCGCTGTACACAGTTGGACACCGTTGGAAACCATTACATACCATTGGACACCGTGGGTCTTCTTCGATGTCGTGGGAAAAATTTTGATATCATGGGGCCCCGCTAGACACCGTTGGACACCTTTCTTCAGCGTGGAACACCGTGATACGTCGTGGAACACCGTGCGGCGTCGTGGAACACCGTGGGACGTCGTAGGATGTCGTGGGACACAGTGGGACACCTTTGGAAACCTTTGGATACCGTTGGACACCGATGGACACTGATGGACACCGTTGGATACCGTGGGACTCCGTTCGTCAGCCTGGGACAGCATTGGACACCTTGGGACTCCGTTGGACACCGTTGGACACCGTTGGACACCGACGGACACTGCTGGACACAGTTGGACACCGCTGGACACGGTTCGGTACAGCTGAACACAGTTGGACACTGTTGGTAACCGTTGGTTACATTTGGACACCGATGTACACGGTCGGACACCGTTGGATATCGTGGGTCTTCGTGCCACGCCGTGGAACACCGTGAGACATCGTGGGTCATCGTTGGATGTCGTGGGGCACCGCTGGACACCGTTGGAGACCGTTGGACACCGTTGGACACCGTGGGACGTCGTGAGACACCGTGGGACATCGTGGGATGTCGTTGGATACCTTGGGACACCGTTAGACACCGATGGACACCGTTGGACACCTTTTGACACCGTTGGACACCGTTGGACATCCTGGGAATTCGTGGGATACCGTTGGACACAGTTGGACACCGCTGGACATCGTTGGACACCGTTGAAAACCGCTGGACACCATTGGAAACCATGGGACGTCTTGGATGTCGTTGGACACCTTGGGTCATACTGGGACCCGCTGGACACCTTTGGACTGCCTTGGTCAACGTGGGACACCGTGGGACAACGTGGGACACTCTTGAACACCGCTGGACATAGTTGGACTCCTTCTTACATCATTGGACACCGTGGGACGTCTTGGATGTCGTTGGACACAATGGGACATACTAGGACCCCGCTATACACCGTTGGACACCCTCGTTCGACGTGGGACACCGTTGGAAATCACTGGACACCGCTGGTCACAGTTGGACACTGTGGCAATACTTGGTCGTCGTTTGAGACCATGGGATATCCTGGGACCACACTGGACACCGTGAGACACCTTTGTTCCACGTGGAACACCGTGGGACGTCGTGGGACACCGTAGAACTTCGTGGGACACCGTGGGACATCTTGGGACGTCGTAGAATGTCATGGAACACCGTGGGACACCGTTGGACACCGTTGGACACCGTTGGACACCGATGGACTCCGTTGGACACTGTTGGTAGCTGTTGGACACAGCTGAGGCCGTAGGACACCATTGGAAGCCGTTGAACACCGTTGGACACCGTTGGACATCGTGCGACGTCGAGTGACACTGTTGGTCTACGTGGGACACCGTTGGACAATGTGGGACACCTTTTGGGCACTGTTGGACACAGTTGCACACCTTTGGACATCATTGGACACCGTTGGATACCGTTGGACACCGTTGGACACCGTTAGACACCGCTGGACACAGTTGAACTCCGTGGGACACCGTGGAATTTCGTGCGACACCGTGGGACATCTTGGGACGTCGTAGGATGTCGTGGAGGACCGTTGGACGCCGTTGGACACCGTCGGACACCTTTGGACACCGATGGACTCCGTTGGACACTGTTGGAAGCCGTTGGACACCGTTCTACACCGTTGGACACCATTAAACACAGTGGGACGTCTTGGATGTCGTTTGACACCTTGGGACATACTGGGACCCCACTGGACACAGTTTTATACTGTTGGACACCATTAGATACTATTGGACACCGTGGGACGTCGTGGGATGTCGTGGGACAACTTGGGACAATGTGGGAATCCTTCGGACACCATTGGACACCATTGGAAACCGTGGGTCGTCTTGGATGTCGTGCGACACCCTTGGGACATCGTAGGACAGCCGCTGGACGCCGTTGGACACTGTGGCACGTCGTGGTACACCGTTGGACACTGTTGGACACCGTTGGACACCATTGAACACCGTTGACTCCGTTGGACACCGTTGGACGCCATTGTACACCGTTGGATACCGTTGGACACCGCTGGACGCAGTTGGACGCCGCTGGACACCATTGGACACCGTATGATATCTTGGATGTCGTGGGACGCCTTGGATCATCCTGGAACACCGCTGGACACTGCTGGAAACCTTTGATCAAAGTAGGACACTGTGGGACGTCGTGGGACACCATTGGACACAGTTGGGCACCGTTGGACAACGTTGGTCACGGTTAGACACCGTTGGACTCCGTTGGACACCGTTGGACACCGCGGGACACCTTGGAGTGCCGTGCGACGCCGTTGAATACCGCGGGACACCGTTGGACACCTTTTAACACCGCTGGACACCGCTGAACACCTGTGGACACCGTTGGGCACCGTGGGACACCGTTCGCAGTCGTGGGAATGTCGTCGGTGACCGTGGGACATCTTTCGAGACCTCTGAACACCGTTGGTCGACGTAGGAAAATCGTACGATTTCGTGGGACGTCGGACACCGTTGGACATCTTTGTTCAACGTATGACTCCGTCGGACGTTTAGCGACACCGTTGGACACATTCGGACACAATTGGTCAACGTTTTTCACAATTGGACAACGTTGGACACCGCTGCACACCGTTGGAAACCGTTGGACACCGTGGGACGTCTTGGGACGTCGAGGGACGTTGCAGGATGTCGTCGGAGACCATGGGACAATATTGGACACCGTTGAACACCGTTGGTCCACGTGGGATACTGTGAGACTTCGTGGGATGTCGTGGGACACCGCTGGACACAGTGTGACACCGTTGGTACAGGTGGGACGTCGTGGGACATCGTGGGACGCCGTTGAATACAGCTGGACACCGCTGGACACTGCTGGACACCTTGGGACAGCGTGGGACACCGTTGGACTCCGCTGGACACCGTGGGACGTCGTCTGACACCGTTGGACACCGCTGGACACCGTTGGACACAGTGGGATACTGTGGGACACCTTTGGACACCTTTGGACACCGCTGGACACCGTTGGACACCGCTGGACACCGCTGGAGAACGCTGGACACCGCTGTACTCCGTTGGACACCTTTGAACACCGCTGGACACCGTTGGACTCCGCTGGGCACCTAGAGACGTCGTGGGACACCGCTGGACACAGTGTGACACCGTTGGTACACTTAGGACGTCGTGGGACATCGTGGGACGCCGTTGAATACAGCTGGACACCGCTGGACACGTTTGGACACCGCTGGACATCATTGGATGCCATTGGTCACCGTGAGACGTCGAGGGAAGTCGTGGGACAACTAGCGACATTGTGGGACCCCGTTGGTCTCCGCTGGACACCGTGTGACGTCGTCTGACACCGTTGGACACGGTGGGACAACGCTGGACCCCGTTGGATGTCGTGGGACACCGTTGGACACCGTTGAACACCGTGGGCACGTTGGACGCCTTTGGCCAACGTAGGACACAGTTGGACACCGTTGGAAACCGTTGGACACCGTTGAACAACTTTGATCAACGCGGGACACCGTGGGACAACTTTGGAATCCATTGGACTCCGTTGGTCAACTTAGAACACCGTTGGTCAACGTAGGACAACGTTGGTTAACGTGGGACAACGTTGGACACCATTGGACACCGTTGGACACCGTGGGTCGTAGTGGGTCGTTGTGTGACATCGTCGGATGTCTTGGGACACCGTGGGACACTTTGGGACGCATTTGGGATGTCGTGGGACACCGTGGGACATCGTGGCACCCTGCGGGAGATTGTCGGACACGGTGGGACATCGTGGTATGTCGTGGGACACCGTGGGACATCTTGGGACACCGTGGGACATCGTGGGACACCGTGGGACGTCGTGGGACACCGTGGCACATTTTGGGAATTCGTGGGAAGTCGTGGGACACCGTGGGACATCGTGGGACACCGTGGGACATCGTGGGACACTGTGGGACGTCGTGGGATACCTTGGGATGTCGTGGGACGTCGTGGGACGTCGTGGCTTGTCGTGGAACACCGTGAGACGTCGAGGGATATTGTGGGACGGCGTGGGACTCCGTGGAAAATCATGGGACACCGTGGGACATCGTGGTGCACCGTGGGATGTCGTGGGACACAGTGGGAGGTCGTGGCATATCGTGGGCCGTCGTCGGTTGCAGCGGGATATTGTGACATGTCGTGGGACATTGTCGGACACCGCGGGATGTCGTGGGACGTCGTGGGTTGCACCGGGATAATGTGATATGTCATGGGAAATTGTCGGACACCGTGGGATATCGAGGAACGTCGTGGGATGTCGTGGGTTTCCTGGGACACCGTGGGACACCGCTGGACACCTTTGGTCTACGCGGGACGCCGTTGGACAGTTGAACACCGTTGGATACCTTTGGTCAACGTGGGACACTGTTGGACAACGTTGGATATCCTGAGACACCGTCGGACACAGTGCGAAACCGTGGAACATCGTGGGACACCATTGGACACCGATGGACACCTTTGGACACAGTTGTACAGCTTTGGTCAATATCTGACACCGTTAGACCACGTTGGACGTTCTACAACACCGATGGAGACCGTGGGACACCGATGGACACCTCTGGACACCTTTGGTCAACGCGGGACACCGTGGGTCATCGTTGGGCACCGTTGGACACCGTTGGACACTGTTGGACTCCGTCCGACACAGGTGGACACAGTTGGAGACCGTTGGACACCATTGGACACCTTGGGAGGACTTGGATATCGTGGGACACCGTCGGACACAGTTGAACACCGTTTGATACCTTTGGTCAACGTAGGACACTGTTGGACAACGTTGGATGTCCTGAGACACCGTCGGACACAGTGGGAAACCGTGGAACATCGTGGGACACCATTGGACACCGCTGGACACCTTTGGACACGGTTGTACAGCTTTGGTCAATATCTGACACCGTTGGACCACGTTGGACGTTCTAGGACACCGATGGAGACCGTGGGACACCGATGGACACCTCTGGACACCTTTGGTCTACGTGGGAAGCCGTTGGACACTGATGGATACCGTTGAATGCCGTTGGACACCATAGGGCAATGTTGGACACTGTTGGACACAGTTGGACACTGTTGGGCACCGTTGGACACCGTGGGACATCTTGGATGTCGTGGGACACCGTTGGACGCAGTTGGGCGCCGTTCGTCACCGTAGGACTCCTTCGGTCAACGTGGGACACCGTGGGACGTCGTTGGACACCGAGGGCCGTCGTGAGACACCGTTGGAAATCTTTGGACAACGTTGGACACCGTTGGACACCGTTGAACACCGATGGACACCGATTGACACTGTTGGACACCGTTGGACGCCGTTGGACACCGTTGGACACCGTCGGACACTATGTGACTCCTTTGGACACCGTGGGACAAAGCGGGACTCCTTTGGACACCGTTGGACACAGTTGATCAACATAGCACACCGTTGGTCACCATGGGACGTCGTGTGATACCGTTGGACACCTTGGGACACCGTTGGTACACGTGGGACGTCATGGGGCAACGTGGGACGCCGTTGGACACCGCTGGACACCGTTGGACACCGTTGGTCAACGTGGGACACCATTGGACACCGTTGGATAACTTGGGACAAAGTTGGACACGGTTGATCAACATAGCACACCGTTGGTCTCCGTGGGACGTCGTGTGACATCGTTGGACACCTTGGGACACCGTTGGACACCGTTAGACGCCGTTGGACACCGTGGGACGTTGTGGGACACCGTTGGACATCGTTCGACTTCTTGTGATGTCGTGGGGTGTCGTGGGACAACTTGGGACATTGTGGGAGACCTTTGCACATCGTTAGACACCTTTGGACAACGTTGGACGCCGTGGGAAGTCGTGGTACAACGCGGGACACAGTTTTACACCTCGGGAAAGCGCTGGACACCGTGGGACACCTTTGGACACCGTTAGACACCGTTGCGCAACGTTTGACACCGTGAGACACCTTTGGTCACAGCTGGACACAATTGGACAACGTTGGACACCGCTAGACACCGTTGGACACCGTTGGACACAGTTGATCAACGTAGCACACCGTTGGTCACCGAGGGACGTCGTGTGACAACGTTGGACACCTTGGGACACCGTTGGACACCCTTGAAAACCGTTGGACGTCGTGGGACACCCCTCGACACCGTTGGCACCTTGGGACAACTTTGGACACCGTGGGACACCTTGTGACACCTTTGGACACCGTGGGACGTCGTGGGACACTGTTGGACACCGTTGGACACCGTTGGACACCGTTGGACTCCGTTGAACACCGTTGGAAACCGTTGGACACAAATGGACACCGTTGGACACAATTATACACCGTTGGACGTCGTGGGACACGGTGGGACGCCGTGGGATGTCGTGGGACAACTTGGGACATTGTGGGATCCCGTAGGTCACCTTGGGATACCGTTGGACTCCGTTGGACACCGTTGGGCACCGTTGGGCACCTTTGGACAACGTGGGACACCGTTGGACCACATTGCACGTCCTGGGCCACCGTTGGACACCGTGGGACGTCTTGGTCACCGTGGGCACCGTTGAACACATTTTGTCAACGTGGGACACCGTTGAACACCGTCGGACACCGCAGGACACAGTTGGACATCGTGGGGCACCGTTGGACATCGTCGGACACCGCAGGACTCAGTTGGACATCGTGGGGCACCGTTGTACACCGTGGGGCGACGTTGGACACCTTTGGTCAACGTGGGATACCGCTGGACACCGCTGGACAACGTAGGACACCGTTGGACACCGTGAGACACCGTAGGAAACCGTTCGACACAATTGGACACCGTTGGAGACAATTCGACAATGTTGGACACCGTTGGACACCGTACCATACCGTTAAACACCGCTGGACACTGCTGGATACCATTGGACACCGTGGGACGTCTTGGATGTCGTGGGACACCTTGGGATATCGTGGTACCACGCTGGAAAGCTTTGTACACCGTTGGACACCGTACCATACCGTTAAACACCGCTGGACACCGCTGGATACCATTGGACACCGTGGGACGTCTTGGATGTCGTGGGACACCTTGGGACATCGTGGGACCACGCTGGAACGCGTTGGACACCGTTGGAGGTCGTGGGACACCGTTGGACACAGTTGGACACAGCAGGACAGCTTGGAAAGTCGTGCGACGCCGTTGGACACCTTGGGACACCGTTGAAAACCGTAGGTCACCGTTGGTCACCTTTGGACACCGTTGGACAACGTTGGACACCATTGGAAACTGTAGGACGTCTTGGATGTCTTTGGACACCTTGGGTCATCGTTGGACCCAGCTGGACATCGTTGGACAATTTTGGTCAACGTGGGTGACTCCGTGGGACGTCGTGGAATATCGTCGGACGTCGTGGGATACCTTGGGACGTCATGGAACACCGTGGGACGTGGTAGGAAACCGTAGGACGTTGTGGGACACTGTGGGCACTGTTGGACAGCTTTGGCCAACGAGGACAACGTGGGACGTCCTGGTACACCGCGGGACACCAATGGACACCTTTTGACACCGTTGAACTGTTGAACTGTTGAACTGTTCGACTTAGTTAATCTTGGTTTCTATGTCCCTCTGTCTTTTCTCTTCCCCACCCTGTTTGCATTCGTAACCAT
>JACXII010000728.1:0-14112 GCA_014737395.1 Bombus waltoni
ATAGGTTTTGTTGAATTAAAGCAAACTTTAACGATTCTACTGGGAAAGCAACTATTGATAGGATTCCATTCTATACTAAACCACAAAAGCATTATAAAGGACTACTCGGAGATTTTTTCTAAAAGTTTCGCTCTTGAAATTCTATTTTGAATGACAAACAAACATTGATTATTCGATAAAAATGAAAGATTTCCGATTTTCCCGATATGGAAAACAAAGTGTCTCTGAATAATGTTGTTATTTTCCATTCAAAGTCATTTTAAAGTTAATAAATAAAAGTTAATAGATTCTATAAATTTGTAACAGTATTGATGTAAACAATATAGACAATAATAATTGTTCCTTTCGAAAAATGATATGTAGCAATTATTTATTCGCCTAATATTTTTATAATTAGCATGCTATTATTTCACACAAGCGTTGCTGGCCGCCTTGCAAAATCTAACCCAAAACTAAACCCACTACATTGGTAATCACATTTAATTGAGTTATAAGTTTTAAATATTTGTTGCAGTCTCATATATATAACTATGCACAGAGCCTCTCAGGTAGCCCCGCCCGCGTTTATGAGAAATCAATACTAATGCACATGCGCTACCGCAGACGCACTAGCTAGGCAGAATTCACTGGGATTGTACCGGCAGGATTTCGCTTCTTCTTTTAACAAATTACATATATTCTTCTCCATGTTAGTCCTTTTAAATTTTTATCTTTATATGCATCTATTCTTTTGTCCCATAAAGATCCTTGGTTCCTCCGATAATATAAAATATACCGGATTTATTTTAGCCATTTTCTACGTTTCGTGCGTACCCTTCTGTATGACTCTTTTATAAATACGATAAGAAAAGTATCGGCCGATTCGCTTTTATTGACGGATCACTGTATATATCAACAAAAAACGAATGTGGAAAGCGACCGAATCGATGATTTCAGTGTATATATATATATTATATATTCCAATGGGCGCTAATTTTCAATAGAGTACAGAACATAAACATAATATATCGGACGTACCTCGGTTATCTCATTTTGACAGTATACTAGATTGAACAAACATCTATAAAGGAATTAATAATGCTAAGTCGTTGCAGGAATACATGAATATGAGGACGTAAAAGGCAAATAACAAATATTACATACGCAATACGATATATAAAAATTATTTTCAACTTAATAATCTAACATAAATAAATAAAGTAACAACCCTGAACCAGATATCATGATCCTAGCAGGGTTCTAATCACAAATATTTATATAATTTATGTAAGTCATATCTATGTAAGTCAAACAAATCATATATGTGTATGTATATACCATATTATTGTTATTACTATTGTTAGTATTATTTTATACATATTATATATACTGTATATTATATATATGTAGGATCGTGGAAAGATTGCCTAGGAAAGAACCGACGAAATACATACGGTGTAACGTAGGTGCCGACAAGCCGTAAAGGGTCGAGAAACTTCCATGGAACAAACTGCCGATCAATATTTCCTCGGCCCATGTCGTCACCATAATCGGGAACGGTTACGGAACACGTGCGTAGTGGGGGTATGAGAAGTTGAAGATCATAAATGAAATCACCCTCAATTTCTAGTAATCCTGATAATATCTTATATATATAACCTTGATTATGAATATATATATATATTTATATGTATATAATATATATTTATATTATATTTATATAATATATATATATATATATAATATATATTTATATATATTATATATATATTGTTTACCGTATGTAACGTGATATGCATAATCGGTAAATATATCTTATGCTGCATTAACTCTAAGGAATCTACGTAAATAAATGCTTCAAGTGGAATATATCTGGACTTACAGGCAACTTCGAGATACTGTTCGATTTGAAAACTAAGACAAGGAATATATGAATAATGTGGAACATCTCGTATCTTATTCCAAAAATTACGAGCTAATATCAACAAGCAAATTATTGTATTAATAATGCTTTATTGTATATCGTGTTATTGCATACATATTTTTTGGTAGAAGTTGATATTTTGTAGGTATTTAAATATGCTTTCAAACATTTACGTTCAACCGGATGTATTTGTTTCAAAAAACTGACAGACAGATTAAACTTGTGGAAAATGCATGATATGCAATAAAAATATGATATGTAATTAGATGAAATCATAGGTCTAATTAATAACTTGTAATATATGATTTATAACGTAATAACTTATTACATATAACATAAACTTTTATAACACAAAAGTTAATCTTTAATTACTAATAACGTTTTGAAAAACCAACGAACAATTGGGGATGGGATTTTGCACACGTTCTCAGACTGACAAAAACTACGTTTCTACGAAGTTTCAACTTCGTCTACACGGTTTTACATTAATAAATGGCAATTAAAAATAATGCAATATTCGTCGGTTTTTATTTATTTACGGCTGAACGAATAAATCAGTGCTAACGCGTGACATCTTATTTGATATATACGTTTAATACTTACAATTTTTTTAGAAACTTTTTGTGACCCGATTATTAGTTTCTATGTTTATGTGCAAAAAATCTATTTTCTATAACTGTTTACAAAGTCGGTGCAAGAAATCTCAAGTGACAAACACGTAAAATTTGTCCCCGAACATGATTTCTATTAGTTTGCGGAAAAAATTTCAAATTTTAGATACTTTGATATCTCAAAAAGTATAAGACGCAAAAATATGAAATTGTCTTCGTCCGATGAGATCCTTAAAATGTAACATAATTCATTTAAAACGACTGTCTATAAAATCAATAGGTAATCGATTCTTTTAGATAACACATACTTCTTATTAACTCACCCTGTATAATAAGAGACGAAGAGAAGATGAAGAAATCGAGACTAAGAAAAATGAGGGCAGCATGGAATTTTTAAGAAATGTTGGAAGGTGGGTAAAGAAAATAGCATATTCGAAAAAGATTAAGAATAGATTTAAGGAAAGGAGAGGGTGGTTAATGTAGAAAAAAGAGAGGATAAAATGTTTGGAAGATAGATGCCGAGGGAAAATAAGATAGGATAACTATAAAACGAAGGAGGGAGGAGTGTGAAATAACAATCGATGGAGAAGGAGGAAAGAGCCTGCCAAGAGAAAGAGTTGGGTAGAACGGTAGGAAAGTCAAGATATTGTTACTACCCGGCCTCTTCTCCAGCGTTAGTAACTGCTTCGATGGTGTTTAAAAACGGTAGTTGCTGCCACCAGAAATAGTCGTTAGACTATTTCAATGTGACCATTCTAAGCTGTTGGAACGAATCAGAACTACTGTACGGAATGATTTCGAAACTAAATTAATTAAGGTTAGATTAATATTAAGAATTTACGTTTAATGCACTAATGTAACCGGATAGACAGCGTTCAGCAACGCGTAATATATTGATAAGTGGTTTCCACGTTTCGGCTAACCCGCTGTGTGCAGAAATACTAACGCAAGAAGGATTTAAGTTTCTTAGGATAATCTGAGTTTCAAGATCTATTTAATTCGTAATTTATTCAAATTGCTAATTTGTAAATTTTTCTACAAGACTCTGATGTTACAAATCGAGGATAATAGTTGTTATCGTATAATTATGTGATGAAACAACTTACTTTGCTCTATCGTCGACCGCACTTAGGGATGTCCCGAAAGTTAGTATGATGATTGAATTGTAAATTATAACGAAATTGACAAAGATTTTTTACTGTTTCTGATAGTTACAAATTGTGACATCTATAAACTATGTATGAAATAAAACTATAGGATACTATACTTGACTGCTATAAGACTAAAAACTGATTGATTAACTGAACACCAGTTGCAAAATTCCCCAAGGGAAATCAATAAATACATACATAGGTAACGAATCGGTCAAAGAATCGCATCGTTTGAGCTCGTTGTCTGTTTCTCCTTTGCTTTCCTATTTTACGTTTTGTAAAAAATGTATGGAGTGGATACGAGAGACTGGTTCTTCTCTTCTTAATAGTAGTAATGGATGATCAAGCTGTTCCTTCGAATTACTGCAGGAGCACTCCTGCGTTCTCTCCCTTATAACGGAATTATCACTAATATATAATTCGGGTGCAAGGAGAGACCACCTCTCCTAACTACACAGCCCGCTCCGGCCGTCGTGCAAGTACAAGGAGATCACAGTGTTTCCTTGGCGCGACAACCTCTGCACCCCCCCCCCCCCAAACACGATTCAAGGTAACAACCAAGGGCGCCGGCACCGCGGCTACGCTGAGCACCGACCATCTCCCTTCGGCATGGTACTGTACATGGATGGGAAGATTTCACTCTTTCCCTCTTTGCCCGCTCCTTTGCGAGCATTATCTGTTCGCAATTAGAGCGTACAGCGCGGTGCTTCTGCTACCCCCCCTCAGCATCGTTTTCACAATAGTCGAAGGGGTTAAGCTCTCGCCGACGGTAAGTCGCACGACATGGCGCGGTACCTCCCACACTGAACAAAATTGCAGAGTGTGCTGCACCGTGTCCACGCTCTACACACAATCCGTGTCCAGTGAGCACTTGCGTCATCCGATAGGTGAGCGGAAGCCCACCACTGTCTCGCCAAGATTCCCAACTCGGGAGAAATCCCCCCCCCCTGTTTTTATTAGGTATAGTCAGCAATTGTTTAAAAAATGACTGAAATTTGATTTTAATAATTAATAAGTAATAATCAAATATATAATATAATTTTATATTTTAATACGAGAAATGATTACAAAGAATTAAAAAAAAATTTTTGGTACATTGAACAGGAAATAGAAAATAAAAGTATTTAAGCAGCAAATTTTCAAAATTTGTTAAAATAATTATGGGAAATTCCGAGAATAAATAAAACAGTTTATTTTCTTAAGCGTATATTTACGTTCAAACTTTATACTATATTGCCTAATATTATTTTCATATATTATTACCTGAGCAATGTGAAATGATTTCGTTTCAATTAACGTTCTATAACAAAAAAAAAAAAAAAAAAAAAAAAAAAAAAAAAAAAAAAAAAAAAAGAAAATAAATTAATTAAATAAAAATTCAATTAAATGGAAGAACGTAAGATTTTATGTCTAAACTGTGGATGCTTAGAGATTTATGGGAAATTTGAATGTGAGAAGTGCATATAATGCACTGAATATACAAAAATGCATAAAGTAACTACAAATAGTACTTGTATGTATTTTTGTTTAGCAATGAAGCATTTTTTAAATGGGTTCTACCATTCATTTTTATAGTATCAAATTCTTATAAGTATATAAACTATTAAATAAAAAAGATTTCATATGCTTCAACCTAATTAAATGCTTTAATAAATGCAATAGCGAGCAAATACTTTTTGCAATCAAGCTATTCTAGTGAATATTTTGCATAGTGTTCGTTAGAAAATTTAGTAGGTAAACAAATCTCTGATTAAGTTCCGTTTCTTTCATTGTATCCTGAAAAGTACAAATTTCCATCTGCAGTTTGGTTATAACTTTTAGAAATTTCTATAATAACTGTTTAGTGCATGAATTATAAAACAATTTGAGCAAAACAAATTTCCTTGTTCAACGTAGCATTGAAATTAGTCCAATATGTACGAGGTGTAAAAATAAATCAGTTACTCCAAGGCGATTAAAACCAACGAGTCATACTGTAAACTAAAACCGAAATACGAACAGAAGACAGAAACCATTTATAGTACACATTGTTTGTTAGAACCAGACCGATACGAGTAATGAATTTTCATTACAGTGAGGAGAATAAAATTCAGCAAAAGGGCGCGTAATTCAATGAATAGCAAGGGTAATCGAGGAGCGAGTGCTGCGTTTGTCCTGAGTGCTTGTGGCGAATCCTCGAAATTAAAGCGAGAATTTGTGTCATCCTCCCATGGATACTTCCACATGCAAACATAAGTAGAAATAGAAGAATTACATTTTTTCATTTAAGGCTTTATTTATGAAATCATTCAAAATAAATCTAGACTAAAAGAAGATAATACAGATCGATATCGCATAAATAAAATAACAGCAATAACAGGAAGCAAATCGTGACATTGTCTAACTTAACATGTAATACCACCATTCGCAGAAACAGAAGTTTCATACCTTGACACTTGCAGCTAATACACGCATACTTAACGTATTTCGAAGCTTGCTTCTTCCGAAAACGAAATCTTAAAACTTTACTCTCTTCTCGACCTATTTTTGCATTTAGAATCACTACCCGGGCGATTGTGCCACAATTTCGAAGACGCCCTGTACAGGAAAATATCTATACATGGCATCTTGCGTTGCAATTTCCGGATTTTTCCTGCATCAATGAGATATGAGGACGAGTCACGCAGTAGCAACGACGTCTTTTATAACATGTTTCGATTGATTGGAAACGGAAGAGGTGGTAAAGCCAGTTCAGTAATGTAGAAAACTATCCAATTTTCTACTTTCTATGAATTTTTACGTAATAAAAATTTGATCTTGATTTTTTCAAAAATTGGATACTTTTTAAAATTTCTGATGAATTGTTATAGAATCTATATTATTCGAAACATTTAAAGATTTTATTCCATTCAATATTCTTATAACAATTAGGTAAGTAGCTAGATAGCTATTTTTCTCAACCATTGTTTTCCTTTCTTCTGTTTTAACTCTTTGTCTTTTCCATTATACTGTACAAGTCGTCCTGAATTCTGTTACGATTATGCCCTTCTCTTTATAGTATTATGTACCTTATATCGTTTTCATTCCTTTTCCCATTTCGACCTTTCTTCTCGCTGTTCCAATCCATTTTTTACAGCATTCACGCACTATCTTGTTTACATATTTTGTCCTCGACCTTTCTTCATATCTTACGACACTCCTGCTCGTTTCTGTTCTCCATTTGTCCACTTTTGTTTCTTCTATCAATATATATTACGGCATTTCAGAATCTAACTTTAAACTCCACTTTATATAAAACGTTTGTAATTGTTGTAACTTTTCTGATTCATTTCATCGACATATTTACGCTTGATGTTTTTCATCAAACTGCCAAATATCATTATTCTTCTTTTTAGGTTATTTTTTAACCTTTTTTCTCCATTCCCGATATCTATTTCGTTGTCATCATAGCCTATTAATACTATCATGTACATGAATTTAATACGTCTTACTAAATAATATAATAATGATTATATGTTTCACTATCGCTTTACTTTTATTTTCTCACAATGCTTTCTTTGTTACTGAGCGTTTGAATCTTATTAGCTTACACACGGCGCGGCGTAGTCGCTGGCACACATGCAAAAGAACTCTAGATATCCCATTCTACACATTAAATGCACGAAATAACGCAACACGGCAAATTTGTTATTGTAATTACTACATTCAACGTCTCTCCGTAATTTCAAATATTTTGTTAATACACACACAATTACATAATTATTTCTATTTCACCTTGATAGTGTCTATTCTCATTCTACTAACTTATCTCATTTCTTAAATTTACTTGCACCTAATGCCTTTGTGAAAATCTTCCCAATTCGATCACCTGTATCACAATATATAATATTTATGTTATTTTCTCTCGCCTTTTCACTTATAAGAGGATTCCACACGGTTCTATGTTTTGACCTACCATTAAATATTCTTATCGCACTTTGATAATCTGTATACGTAGTATCTATATACGTATATAACGTCTCTTTTAAGACTACTGGATCTTTACAGCAGAAATTAATTCCTCTTTTGTATTAGATAGCGCAACAATGTATTGTTTACGTGATCTCCAGCTAGTTGGACTTTCATAAAATTTTTGGTTTCTTTTTGTAGGTTTCTATAACTTCTTCGTAGTCCACATCACAATATGTCTTTAATGCCTGCGTGTCCGCATCCTTGTCATAATATCACTCCCAAATGTTTTGTCCTCTGCAAATATCTTAAAATACTTTTAACATTAATTGTAGTTGTACTAGAAGGATCATGTACTTTCATGGGATATTTACCTTTAATACTCTCTGTAGCATTAAACGATGTACTAGTTAATATAGCTGCGTCAACTGATTTTGCATTTTCCATCCCATATCTATGTAGAATTCTATCTGCGTAGTTCTTTTGTTTTAGTTTAGTCCCCTTTTTTATTCTTTTAACCTCTAAATGCAGAAAACATTTTGGGCTACTAGTAAATGTCGTTTCAAAATCATTTTCTAATCTTAACAGCGGACTTCTTAAGTTATGAATGTTTCTTCCAAACGGTATCATCCACATGAGTTATTGAAGTGGTATTATTATTTTCGCTTTTAAAAATGCACTTTTCCATACGTGATTGTTCTATATCATATCCTTTTAATGCCTCTGTCAATTTCTTCTTCAAGTTATGATTTTCTTTAAAACCATACAGAGCCTTTATAAGATTACAGACTTAAATACAATACTATATAGTTTTTCATAGTCTATATACTCTTCTTCCTCGCATTCCCTTGCAACGAGCCGTTACCTTATATTTTCCATTTTCCTTTGTTTAGGACATCCATTTGCTTATTAACCATTTCTCTTCTTTTACTTTATTTAATGTCTTAATTAATGTCAAATTTAATGTCCATTCCCAAGTCTCCATCCCAAAAATTCTTTTCCTTCTGGATGATTTTCACTCAGCCAACTTATCATTTCTCTTCATAACCCCTTGATATGCACGAAATACATAATCGTTATATTTGAAAGGAAACTTCCTTCCTTTTCCTGTTCTTGCATGTGTTTCTCCAGAGACCATCGGTGGTTCGTTTATCATTTTATATTTGTACATGTTGTTTTGTTCTATATGCTTTCTGCTTTTTCAAGATTTTTTTCGGCACCATCATATCTTAGATTTTTTGCTTCTTCTGCTTCGTTCTCAGAATATTTCTTATATTTATTGTGAATTACAATTTTGTTACATTTCGTTGTTCCCGTATATTTTTCTGTCTTCAATGGTGAGTTCTTATCTAGCTTATCAAAGGTCATATCTCTTGAGATGATAATTTTCTACTTGTTTGATCCCATAGATTGCAATATGCTTTTGAGTGTAGCCTACAAATTTAACAATACTGCATCTACTGTTTAATTTTCTTAATTATCTTACCTCTTGTAGATATACTATCCAGCCAAAAGTTCTCTAAGATTCCTGATTAGATTTCCTATACGGTTTGTCTATTTACCATAGTCTACTTCTTGTGCTGTAAATGCCATTTTTATCATTACTTTAGTTATCTCTATTAATGTTTTACTTGAACATTTAGTCCCACCATTCAACCGAGGAGTATGGTTCATGATTGTACTCTTGACCTTACACTAATTTTTAAATTCTGAGCTAGAACTACCATTGTCGCAGTGTATCTTAACTACTTTTGCATATCACTTTGCCACAATTTGAGCTACATATCACCTTATCTTACCAACTATAATTGCTTTATTTTCCATAAGATAAATAACCACATAATATTTATAATCACTAAAAAGAGTAGGACAATACCTGTTTTTTTTCTCATGTCCGGAGTAATTGTTCTAATGACATCCGTCTGAATTATTGCTAACAGCCTTGTCATCCTCTTCCTCCTATATCCGAAGGCTACCCTTATATGATTTGTATTTGACTGTATATATATTTTGCATCTTAATCCGTCTTCTGCATCTTCTTCTTTAATTTGAATGCATTTGAGCAGCTGCAACAACTTTCTCATATTATCTAACCTAAATGATCCAACCAATACTAAAGATCTGTTTTTACCTATATTGCGATTCCTGCAATTATCCGGTTTTAATGAAATATAAACCTGTCTCATTCTTTACTCCTCTGAGAATGATTTTTTTACCTGTTATTAATTTTCCTTCATCAAAATTAACACTTTCTCCTCTTCCTGTTAACAGACATGAGATTATTTCTTAGGTTTGGCAGGTAAAGTACATATCTAAATCTACCATTATACTTCCTTTTCTGCCATTCCGACTTTTGTCGTGACTTACTTTTCCTTTTTCAATGTGTTTGCATCATTCATCATGTAAGAGGTCATGAACCATTCATTTCTCTTATATTGATTAGGAACACAACTTTATAATTCTTCCCTTTAGTCTGATTATTCCGTTTCTTTCTAAAATAACAGTTTTTTTTCCCAATGACCAGCTTTTTTACATATCCTATATGGTTTTATGAAATTCTTATTGCAGTTCTTTGGTATATGATTTGTTTTGCAGCAGTTATTGCATTTTATATTATATCCCCCTTCGTTGGTTTCTTCTTTTCTGTATGCTCCTGTAAAATGACCCTTTATGCCACACTTGCAGTATTTTCAGTTTCAAACGTTATTACTCTACTTGCTCTGATATGTTCCTAGCTCTTCCTGCCAATAGTTTAACTGTTAAATTTGTCAAAGTTCTCACATCTATGGGCGTTAATTGCTAGATATTAATAAAAAAATCTACAACTTACTGTCAGTGCTTTCAATTGTTTTGAAATAATCATTGTGTCGCTTATGCTTTTCCCTTCAACTTTTGGGGTTAGGTTGGGGTTAAGTTCAGATATGGAGTGACATGTCAACATCACCCTTTTTTTAAAATACTTTTATTCAAAATACTCATGCGCCAAAGCACACATTCGTAGGTTTCCTTCAATTCTTGCCGCATTTTACAGCCAGTAGCACATGTTACTATATGTATTAATGATTACTTATCTAGGGTACTCACGATGATTCATTTTGCCCCGACATCTCTTTTCTTCGATTTTGTAGTATTTGCTTGTTCCGGTATAAATTCGTTTTTTACAACGCCGAATACATCAACTGCGTTTATATAGATCTGCATTTGGGAAGGTCAGAGAATGTATCTTTCGCCATCTTTCAATTTACCAACGTTTCCTGGCGCTTCGTATGTGTAACGTGCAGCACACATCTTTATCGTCCAATGAAATAGAAAATCAATATTTTTTATTACATTTTTAATAAAGCAAGTTGTAATATCAAATCTTTATTCTTTCGTCGAAAAATTTGAACGTTATGCATGATTGCATAACACTGCGTTTTATGTATCAAAAAAATATAAAATACAAATATATTACACACATCTAAATATAATTGGTAACAGTACGAGTATTATATTTAGAAAAGTACTAGTAATGGGATGTTTATGCATTCTAAATTATTTAATAATTAAATAATTATTAAACATTATCCTTATTAATTTGTTTGCAAGGACTATCAACTAATTGTTTTTCAACAACCAAATTCAAAATATGAACAATCAGGATATTAATATAAACTAATATAAATAATTTTAAAGAAGTCTAAATATGATTTAAATTGATACAAAACTTACCAAAGTCATTTTCGGACCTAATCGATCGATTCAATCTAATATCACATGTGCAGAAGGTGAACTCTGTTTAATGTTCTACCGAAACCCGTACATGCATGTGCATGAATAGCTTCGTTACTGAAGATAGTACAAGAGATTGTAGTTATTAAAGGATACGCAAGAATTATGGCATGCCTCATAAACAATAGCTACTTCTCACTGACTGTCTAGGAAAAATTATGAAATTTATTATTACTTTCTTAGGAATGTATAAGCATGATAAATTATATTAAAATAAGCATATAAGGGAAGTAATGACATGACAAATGTCAATTACACCAAGTGAGTAGGTAGTTGCTAAATTAACATGTAGCATTCGCGACTACAATAATAATAATTGCGTTGTAGTACTCAAGTATATAGTTACATACTGTTACTTTACAATGAAAGATTTTTTATCAGGTTTTATTCATTTCATTTTCATAGTATCAATTTTTTGTAATTATATGAAAATAAGATGATATAAAATTTCATATATATTTCGATATAATTAATTAATATTTAAATATTATATATAAGAAAGAGAATATTGTGGCAATGCTTCTTGGAGCTACTGTACTCAATTCCTATCACTATACAGTATTGGACATTGTAAATGAGTTTAGCTAGGACAAGCCCAAATTTGTATATTAGTATTCAATTAAGAAATGTGAACATCAAGTTTATACCGATTTCTAATCTATCCTAAACATGTTGGTTGTATCATTCGTGATGTACCCGAATAATTAAAAGATCTTCATCGATATAGAATGCTAATTATTATATATCAGAAAAAATCACATTCGATGTCGCCATTATAGCATCAACCTTGATTGCTTTCATCTTTGATTTGTTAACGTATATTAGGTTGTCCCAAGAATTTTATTTTAGAGTTTCTTTCGTGCACAACATTTTTGTTTTACATATTTGGTTCAATTGGAACAAACGGATCATACGTGATTCAATAAAATAACGTAAAACAGAGAATGTTGTGCATTTATTATTTCCTCATAAAACGAAAGAAGCTTTTGGAACAGCCAAATACATAAGTCTATACTTAGAAGTCAGAAAAACATTGAATAGTGTAATTTTTAATGCACCACTCATTTTTACAAATTGTTTTAATCGGATCCACGTTATATTTTCTATTAGAAGTGAAATGTTTCATGCTCTTTCAACGTGTATAGCTGTCAGTGAAAAGCAAATCATTTGACAAGCCCAATAAAAAGCATAGTATCCATCCGTTTCATGCAACTCGGACGAAAAATGAAGTACCCGAAAGTGTTCTATCAATGGTGTGGAAGAAATGATGAAGAATCGTATATCTAATGTTGCCGTCACTCTAGGTGAATACTCGACTGTTCACGACTCTAATAAAATTAAAAAATGAAGGTGAAAATGTGTATCCGTACATGCCTTCACGACGTACATGTGCAAACGTTCGAAGATTCCCACCCGGCATTCGTGAATGCTCTACGAATCCTTCGAAAACGCTTCGATTCTTTTCATTTCGGGAAAAATGAACGAATGGTTTCATGGCGTACATTCTTGCAAATGTTTGTTTATTTTTAAATGAATTACTACTTGAGTAAATCAATATCTGGAATCATAAAGTTTTTGTTTTCCAAATTTAATTTATGTAATCCCACTTAATGGTTTTTGAATTCCTGCCTCTATTTGGAATACTAAATGTGTATTCATTCAAAGAATCTATCAAGCATGTCAATGACATGAATCTAATATGTTTGCATGAGTACACCGTGAAACCATTCGCTTAATCTTTACACAATGAAGACAATCGAAGCGTTTTTGAAGTATTCGTAGAGCACTCAGGAATGGTCGATATAATCTCTCTGAAAGTCACAATTTCACTTCCATTTTTTAATTTTACTAGAGTAGGAAGCGAACGAGCGTTCGTTCGCCTAACGTAAATGCAGCATAACATATAACTGCAACGAAACATCAGTTTTGTTAAAACAAAACAAGTTTACTCAGTTATCTATTCAAGGTGAAGAGCAGCACTGTACAATTTCAAAAAATCTTTACATTATTGCTTTTTGTTATAATGAATAAACATTTTTTAAACGTATGTTGAAATGTATTACAAGATTTTATAAATAATGTTGTTATATAAATGATGTTATAAATAATTATAAATAATGATTGTCATGTGTGAACTTTAGAATCCTAAGACATAAGAATTATTATTCACGTTTATTTATTGAACGTTCCAGTTGAAATTTATACAGACTATTCTCCAGTAGTGTACTCTCTGAATAGTTTATCTATTCTTTCTTTAAATCAATATCGTTTTATATTTTATTTATTTATTAGTTGCTTTAAACCAAATATGGTTTATGTAGCAAATGCAATATGTTTATACATAGATTCGATAGTATATAATTTTGAACTTATACTCAGATATTTCTACTAATGTGTAGATACACACGGTGTACTCCTGCAAACATATCAGATTGATATAAAAGTTTACAATTATTCGTTATCACTTATTTAAATGCAATTAGATTTTTATAGAACATTGTTTAAGAAAATCATAAATAAACTTTAGACTCTCGATATCAGGATCACATAAAAAGACCCGATACATAATGGAACAATAGAGCTTGTATCTGAGAAGAATTGTTAGTATACAATACTTTGCATTCATCGCCATAGCCTGGGCATTATCACATAATATGATTCAGATCTTGATATTCTGTTCCACACTGACAAGTACTGTTAAGAATGAAAAAAACTCTAGCTAATAAGAAGTTTAAATTATAATGACTAG
>JACXII010000763.1:0-13750 GCA_014737395.1 Bombus waltoni
GAAACATTTCAAAGCCCCTACGATCCGGTCATGTCGGTCCGAGGAGAACGTCTTCTTTTCAAAAATCATTGACGATTGAACAAACGTTACACTCGACCGGAGAACGTGCAAGCAGGACGATTCGTGCAATAATGCACGTACCTCGTCGCGCTGGTTAACGAGGAAGTTAAAGATATATCCCACTCCCGTCGGTCCGGCGCGAAATATTTCAAAGTCCCTACGTTCCGGTCATGTCGGTCCGAGGTGAACGTCTTCTTTTCAAAAGTCACTTACAACTGAACAAACATTACACTAGACCGGAGAACGTGCAAGCAGGACGATTCGTGCAATAATGCACGTTCCTCGTCGCGCCAGTTATCGAGAAAGTTAAGGATATATCCCTGTCGTATCGTCCGGTGCGAAATATTTCAAAGTCACTACGGCCAGGTCATGTCGGACCGAGGAGAACGTCTACTTTTCAAAAGTCATTGGCGATTGAACAAACGTTACACTCGACCGGAGAACGTGCAAGCAGGACGATACGTGCAATAATGCACGTACCTCGTCGCGCTGGTTAACGAGGAAGTTAAAGATATATCCCTTTCGAGTCGGTCCGGTGCGAAATATTTCAAAGACCCTACGGTCCGGTAATGTCGGTCCGAGGAGAACGTCTTCTATTCAAAAGTCATTGACGATTGGACAAACGTTACACTCGACCGGAGAACGTGCAAGCAGGACGATTCGAGCAATAATGCACGTCCCTCGTCGCGCTGGTTAACGAGGAAGTTAAAGATATGTCCCTTTCGAGTCCGGTGCGAAATAATACAAAATCACTGCGGCCCGGTCATATCGGTCCGAGGAGAACGTCTTCTATTCAAAAGTCTCGGACGAATGAACAAACGTTGCACTCGAGCGAAGAACGTGCAAGCAGGACGTTTCGTGTAATAATGCACGTATTTCGTCGGGCTAGTTAACGAGAAAGTTAAACATATGTCCCTTTCGAGTCGCTCCAGTGCGATATATTTCAAAGAACCTACGATTCGGTCATGTCGGACCGAGGAGAACGTCTTCTCTTCAAAACTCATTGACGATTGAACAAACGTTACACTGGACCGGAGAACGTGCAAGCAGGACGATTCGTACAATAATGCACATACCTCGTCGCGCTAGTTAACGAGAAAGTTAAACATATATCCCTTTCGAGTCGGTCCGGTGTGAAACATTTCAAAACCCCTACGATCCGGTCATGTCGGACCGAGGAGAACTTCATCTTTTCAAAAGTCATTGACGATTGAACAAACGTTACACTGGACCGGAGAACGTGCAAGCAGGACGATTCGAGCAATAATGCACATACCTCGTCGCGCTGGTTAACGAGGAAGTTAAAGATATGTCCCAGTCGCGTCGGTCCGGTGCGAAATATTTCAAAGTCCCTACGGTCCGGTCATGTCGGCCGAGGAGAACGTCTTCTTTTCAAAATTCATTGACGATTGAACAAACGTTACACTCGACCGGAGAACGTGCAAGGTGGACCATTGGTGCAATCATGCACGTTCTTAGTCGCGCTAGTTAACTAGAGAATAAATAATATATCCCAGTCGTGTCTGTACGGTGCTAAATATTTCAAAGCCCCTACGATCCGGTCATGTCGGTCCGAGGAGAACGTCATCTTTTCAAATGTCACAAAGGAATGAACAAACGCTGCACTCGAGCGGAGAACGTGCAAGCATTAAGATTCGTGCAATAATGCACGTACCTCGTCGCGCTGGTTAACGGGAAAGATAAACATATATCCCTTTCGAGTCGGTTCGGTGCGAAATATTTCAAATACCCTACGGTCCGGTCATGTCGATCCGAGTAGAACGTCTTCTTTTCAAAAGTCAGTGACGATTGAAGAAACGTTACAATCTACCGCAGAACGTGCAAGCAGGACGTTTCGTGCAATAATGTACGTACTTCGTCGGGCTAGTTAACGACAAAGTTAAACATATATCCCTTTCGAGTCGGTCCAGTGCGAAATATTTCAAAGAACCTACGATACAGTCATGTCGGTCCGAGGAGAACGTCTTCTTTTCAAAAGTCATTGACGACTGAAGAAACGTTAAAATCGACCGGAGAACGTGCAAGCAGGACGATTCGAGCAATAATGCACGTACCTCGTCACGCTGGTTAACGAGGAAGTTAAAGAAATATCCCAGTCGGGTCAGTCCGGTGCGAAATATTACAAAATCACTGCGGCCCGGTCATGTCGGTCCGAGGAGAACGTCTTCTATTCAAAAGTCATTGACGATTGAACAACGGTTACACTCGACCGGAGAACGTGCAAGCAGGACGATTCGAGCAATAATGCACGTCCCTCGTCGCGCTGGTTAACGAGAAAGTTAAAGATATGTCCCTTTCGAGTCGGTCCGGTGCGAAATATTTCAAAGCCCATACGATCCGGTCATGTCGGTCCGAGGAGAACATCTTCTTTTCAAATGTCATTGACGATTGAACAAACGTTACACTCGACCGGAGAACGTGCAAGCAGGATGATTCGTGCAATAATGCACGTACCTCGTCGCGCTAGTTAACGAGAAAATTAATCATATGTCCCTTTCGAGTCGCTCCAGTGCGATATATTTCAAGGAACCTACGATCCGGTCATGTCGGTCCGAGGAGAACGTCATCTTTTCAAAAGTCACAAACGAATGAACAAACGTTACACTCGACCGGAGAACGTGCAAGCAGGACGATACGTGCAATAATGCACGTACCTCGTAGCGCTAGTTAACGAGAAAGTTAAAGATATATCCCACTCCCGACGGTCCGGCGCGAAATATTTCAAAGTCCCTACGATCCGGTCATGTCGGTCCGAGGAGAACGTCTTCTTTTCAAAAGTCATTGACCACTCAAGAAACGTTACACTCGACCGGAGAACGAGCAAGCAGGACGATTCGTACAATAATGTACATACCTCGTCGCGCTAGTTAACGAGAAAGTTAAACATATATCCCTTTCGAGTCGGTCCGGTGTGAAACATTTCAAAGCCCCTACGATCCGGTCATGTCGGTCCGAGGAGAACGTCATCTTTTCAAAAGTCACAAACGAATGAACAAACGTTACACTCGAGCGGAGAACGTGCAAGCAGGACGGTTCGTGCAATAATGCACGTACCTCGTCGCGTTGGTTAACGGGAAAGTTAAACATATATGCTTTTCGATTCGGTCCGGTACGAAATATTTCAAAGCCTCTACGATTCGGTCATGTCGGTCCGAGGAGAAAATCTTTTCAAAAGTTATTGACGATTGAACAAACGTTACACTCGCCCGGAGAACGTGCAAGCAGGGCGATTCGTGCAATGATGCACGTACCTCGTCGCGCTGGTTAACGAGGAAGTTAAAGATATGTCCCAGTAGCGCCGGTCTGGTGCGAAATATTACAAAATCTCTGCGGCCCGGTCATGTCGGTCCGAGGAGAACGTCTTCTTTTCAAAAGTCATTGACGATTGAGCAAACGTTACACTCGACCGGAGAACGTGCAAGCAGGACGATTCGAGCAATAATGCACGTACCTCGTCGCGCTGGTAAACGAGGAAGTCAAAGATATGTCCCAGTCGCGCCGGTACGGTGCGAAATATTACAAAACCACTGCGGCCCGGTCATGTCGGTCCGAGGAGAACGTCTTCCTATCAAAAGTCATTGACGATTGAAAAAACGTTGCACTCGAGAGGAGAATGTGCAAGCAGAACGATTCGTGCAATAATGCACGTACCTCGTCGCGCTAGTTAACGAGAAAGTTAATGATATATCCCAGACGCGTTGATCCGGTGCGAAATATTTCAAAGTCACAACGGTCCGGTCATGTCGGTCCGAGGAGAACGTCTTCTTTTCAGAAGTCACTGACGATTGAACTAACGTTATTCTCCACCGGAGAACGTGCAAGTAGGACCATTCGTGCAATCATGCACGTACCTCGTCGCGCTAGTTAACCAGAGAGTAAAAAATATATACCAGTCGTGTCCGAACGGTGCGAAATATATCAAAGTCCCTACGGTCCGGTCATGTCGGTCCGAGGAGAATGCCTTTTTTTCAAAAGTCACTGACGATTGAACAAACGTTACACACGACCGGAAAATGTGCAAGCAGGACGATTCGTGCAATAATGCACGTACCTCGTTGCGCTAGTTATCGAAAAAGTTAAAGATATATCCCAGTCGTGTCAGTCCGGTGCGAAATATTTCAAAGTCACTACGGCCCGGTCATGTCAGTCCGAGCAGAACGTCTTCTTTTCAATAGTCACTGAAGATTAAACAAACGTGACACTCGACCTGAGAACGTACAAGCAGGACGATTCGTGCAATAATGCGCGTACCTCGTCGCTCTAGTTAACGAGAGAGTAAAAAATATTTCCCAGTCGTGCCTGTCAGGTGCGATATACTTCAAAGTCCCTACGGTCCGGTCATGTCAGTCCGAGGAGTACGTCTTCTTTTCAAAAATCACTGACGACTGAACAAACGTTACACTCGACCGGAAAACGTGTAAGCAGGACGATTCGTGCAATAATGCACGTACCTTGTCGCTCTATTTAACGGAACGTTAAAGATATAACCCAGTAGTGTCGGTCCGGTGCGAAATATTTCAAAGCACCTACGATCCGGTCATGTCGGTCCGAGGAGAACGTCTTCTTTTCAAAAATCACTGACGACTGAACAAACGTTACACTCGACCGGAAAAAATGCAAGCAGGACGATTCGTGCAATAATGCACGTACCTCTTCGTGCTAGTTAACGAGAGAGAAAAAATATATCCTAGTCGTGTCTGTACGGTGCCAAATATATCAAAGTCCCTACGGTCCGGTCATGTCGGACCTAGGAGAACGCCTTCTTTTCAGAAGTCACTGACGATTGAACAAACGTTACACACGACCGGAAAACGTGCAAGCAGGACGATTCGTGTAATAATGCACGTACCTCGTTGCGCTAGTTAACGAGAAAGGTAAAGATATATCCCAGTCGTGTCAGTCCGGTGCGAAATATTTCAAAGTCACTACGGCCAGGTCATGTCGGTCCGAGGAGAACGTCTTCCTTTCAATAGTCACTGACGATTGAACAAACGTTACACTCGACCGGAGAACGTGCAAGCAGGACGATTCGTGCAATAGTGCTCGTACCTCGTCGCGCTAGTTAACGAGACAGTTAAACATATATCTCTTTCGAGTCGGTCCAGTGCGAAATATTTCAAAGAACCTACGATCCGGTCATGTCGGTCCGAGGAGAACGTCTTCTTTTCAAAAATCACTGACAACTGAACAAACGTTACACTCGACCGGAAAACGTGCAAGCAGAACGATTCGTGCAATAATGCACGTACCTCGTCGCTCTAGTTAACGAGAGAGTAAAAAATATTTCCCAGTCGTGCCTGTCAGGTGCGATATACTTCAAAGTACCTACGGTCCGGTCATGTCAGTCCGAGGAGAACGTCTTCTTTTCAAAATCACTGACGACTGAACAAACGTTACACTCGACCGGAAAACGTGCAAGCAGGACGATTCGTGCAATAATGCACGTACCTCGTCGCTCTATTTAACGGAACGTTAAAGATATAACCCAGTAGTGTCGGTCCGGTACGAAATATTTCAAAGCACCTACGATCCGGTCATGTCGGTCCGAGGAGAACGTCTTCTTTTCAAAAATCACTGACGACTGAACAAACGTTACACTCGACCGGAAAAAATGCAAGCAGGACGATTCGTGCAATAATGCACGTACCTCTTCGTGCTAGTTAACGAGAGAGAAAAAATATATCCCAGTCGTGTCTGTACGGTGCGAAATATATCAAAGTCCCTACGGTCCGGTCATGTCGGTCCGAGGAGAACGCATTCTTTTCAGAAGTCACTGACGATTGAACAAACGTTACACACGACCGGAAAACGTGCAAGCAGGACGATTCGTGCAATAATGCACGTACCTCGTTGCGCTAGTTAACGAGAAAGTTAAAGATATATCCCAGTCGTGTCGGACTTGTGCGAAATATTTCAAAGTCCCTATGGTCCGGTCATGTCGGTCCGAGGAGAACGTTTTCTTTTCAAAAGTCACAGACGATTGAACAAGCGTTACACTCGACCGGAGAACGTGCAAGTAGGACGATTCGTGCAATAATGCACGTACCTGTTCGTGCTAGTTAACGAGAGTGTAAAAAATATATCCCAGTCGTGTCTGTACGGTGCGAAATATTTCAAAGTCCCTACGGTCCGGTCATGTCGGTCCGAGGAGAACGTCTTCATTTCAAAAGTTACTGACGATTGGACAAACGTTACACTCGACCGGAGAACGTGCAAACTGGACGATTCGTGCAATAATGCACGTACCTCGTCGCGCTAGTTAACGAGAAAGTTAAAGATATATCCCTTTCGAGTCGGTCCGGTGCGAAATATTTCAAAGCCCCTACGATCCGTTCATACCGGCCCTAGGAGAACGTCTTCTTCTCAATAGTCACTGACGATTGAACAAACGTTACACTCGCCCGGAGAACGTGCAAGCAGGACGATTCGTGCAATAATGCACGTAACACGTCGCGCTAGTTAACGAGGAAGTTAAAGATATATCCCTTTCGAGTCGGTCCAGTGCAAAGTATTTCAATGAACCTACGATCCGGTCATGTCGGTCCGAGGAGAACGTCATCTTTTCAAAAGTCACAGACGATTGAACAAACGTTACACTCGAACGGAGAACGTGCAAGCAGGACGATACGTGCAATAATGCACGTACCTCCTCGCGCTGGTTAACGAGAAAGTTAAACATATATCCCAGTAGTGTCGGTCCGGTGCGAAATATTTCAAAGTCACTACGGTCCGGTCATGTCGGTCCGAGGAGAACGTCTTCTTTTCTAAAGTCACTGACGATTGAGCAAACGTTACACTCGACCGCAGAACGTGCAAGCAGGACGATTCGTGCAATAACGCAGGTACCTTGTCGCTCCAGTTGTCGAGAAAGTTAAAGATATATCCCAGTCGTGTCGGTCCGGTGTGAAATATTTCAAAGTCCCTACGGTTCGTTCATTTCGGTCCGAGGAGAACGTCTTCTTTTCAAAAGTCACTGACGATTGAACAAACGTTACACTAGACCGGAGAACGTGCAAGCAGGACGATTCGTGCAATAATGCACGTAACACGTCGCGCTAGTTAACGAGGAAGTTAAAGATATATCCCAGTAGTGTCGGTCCGGTGCGAAATATTTCAAAGTCACCACGGCCCGGTCATGTCGGTCTGAGGATAACGTCTTCTTTTCAAAAGTCACTGACGATTGTACAAGCGTTACACTCGACCGCAGAACGTGCAAGCTGGACCATTGGTGCAATCATGCACGTACCTAGTCGCGCTAGTTAACTAGAGAATAAATAATATATCCCAGTCGTGTCTGTACGGTGCGAAATATTTCAAAGCCCCTACGATCCGGTCATGTCGGTCCGAGGAGAATGTCTTCTTTTCAAAAGTCATTGACGAATGAACAAACGTTACACAGCACCGGCGAACGTTCAAGCAGGACGATTCGTGCAATAATGCACATAGCTCGTCGCGCTAGTTAACGAGAAAGTTAACGATATATCCCAGTCGTGTCAGTCCGGTACGAAATATTTCAAAGTCACTACGGCCAGGTCATGTCGGTCCGATGAGAACGTCTTCTTTTCAAAAGTCATTGACGAATGAACAAACGTTACACAGCACCGGCGAAAGTTCAAGCAGGACGATTCGCGCAATAATGCACATAGCTCGTCGCGCTAGTTAACGAGGAAGTTAAACATATATCCCTTTCGATTCGGTCCGGTGTGAAACATTTCAAAGCCCCTACGATCCTATCATGTCGGTCCGAGGAGAACGTCATCTTTTCAAAAGTCACTGACGATTGAACAAACGTTACATTCGAACGGAGAACGTGCAATCAGGACGATTCGTGCAATAATGCACATACCTCGTCGCGCTAGTTAACGAGAAAGTTAAACATATATCCCTTTCGAGTTGGTCCGGTGTGAAACATTTCAAAGCCCCTACGATCCGGTCATGTCGGTCCGAGGAGAACGTATTCTCGTCAATTGTCACTGACGATTGAACAAACGTTACACTCGACCGGCGAACGTGCAAGCAGGACGATTCGTGCAATAATACACGTACCTCGTCGCGCTAGTTAACGAGAAAGTTAAAGATATATCCCAGTTGCTTCGGCCCGGTGCGAAATATTTCAAAGTCCCCACGTTCCGTTCATGTCGGTCCGAGGAGAACGTCCTCTTCTCAAAAGTCACTGACGATTGAACAAACGTTACACTCGACCGGAGAACGTGCAAGCAGGACGATTCGTGCAATAATGCACGTACCTCCTCGCGCTGGTTAACGAGAAAGTTAAACATATATCCCTTCCGATTCGGTCCGTTGCGAAATATTTCAAAGCCCCTACGAACCGGTCATGTCGGTCCGGGGAGAACGTCTTCTTTTCAAAAGTCATTGACCACTGAAGAAACGTTACACTCGACTGGAGAACGTGCAAGCAGGACGATTCGTGCAATAATGCACGTACCTCGTCGCGCTAGTTAACGAGAAAATTAAAGATATATCCCAGACGTGTCAGACCGGTGCGAAATATTTCAAAGCCCCTACGATCCGGACATGTCGTTCCGAGGAGATCGTCTTCTTTTCAATAGTCACTGACGATTGAACAAACGTTACACTCGACCGGAGAACGTGCCAGCAGGACGATTCGTGCAATAATGCACGTACCTCGTCGCGCTGGTTAACGAGAAAGTTAAACATATATCCCTTTCGATTCAGTCCGGTGCGAAATATTTCAAAGCCCCTACGATCCGGTCATGTCGGTCCGAGGAGAACGTCTTCTTTTCAAAAGTCATTGACCACTGAAGAAACGATACACTCGACTGGAGAACGTGCAAGCAGGACGATTCGTGCAATAATGCACGTACCTCGTCGCGCTAGTTAACGAGAAAATTAAAGATATATCCCAGACGTGTCAGTCCGGTGCGAAATATTTCAAAGCCCCTACGATCCGGACATGTCGTTCCGAGGAGATCGTCTTCTTTTCAAAAGTCACTGACGATTGAACAATAGTTATACTCGACCTGAGAACGTGCAAGCAGGACGATTCGTGCAATGATGCACGTACCTCGTCCCGCTAGTTAACGAGGAAGTTAAAGATATATCCCAGTAGTGTCGGTCCGGTGCGAAATATTTCAAAGTCCCTACGGTTCGGTCATTTCGGTCCGAGGAGAACGTCATCTTTGCAAAAGTCACTGACGAATGAACAAACGTTGCATTCGAGCGGAGAACGGGCAAGCAGGACGATTCGTGCAATAATGCACGTACCTAGTCGCGGCTCGTTAACGACAAAGTTAAAGATATATCCCAGTCGCTTCGGTCCGGTGCGAAATATTTCAAAGTCACTACTGCCAGGTCATGTCAGTCCGAGGAGAACGTCTTCTTTTCAAAAGTCACTGACGATTGAACAATAGTTATACTAGACCTGAGAACGTGCAAGCAGGACGATTCGTGCAATAATGCACGTACCTCGTCGGGCTAGTTAACGAAAATGTTAAACATATATCCATTTCGAGTCGGCCCAATTCGAAGTATTTCAAAGAACCTTCGATCCGGTCATGTCGGTCCGTGGAGAACGTCATCTTTTCAAAAGACACTGACGATTGAACAAACGTTACACTTGAACGGAGAACGTGCAAGCAGGACGATTCGTGCAAATGATGCACATACCTCGTCGCGCTAGTTAACAAGAAAGTTAAAGATATATCCCAGTCGCTTCGGTCCGGTGCGAAATATTTCAAAGTCACTACGGCCAGGTCAAGTCAGTCAGAGGAGAACGTCTTCTTTTCAAAAGTCACTGACGATTGAACAATAGTTACACTCGGCCAGAGAACGTGCAAGCAGGACGATTCGTGCAATGATGCACGTATCTCGTCCCGCTAGTTAACGAGGAAGTTAAAGATATATCGCAGTCGTGTCAGTCCGGTGCCAAATATTTCAAAGTCCCTACGGTTCGGTCATTTCGGTCCGAGGAGAACGTCATCTTTTCAAAAGACACTGACGATTGAACAAACGTTACACTCGAACGGAGAACGTGCAAGCAGGACGATTCGTGCAAATGATGCACATACCTCGTCGCGCTAGTTAACAAGAAAGTTAAAGATATATCCCAGTCGCTTCGGTCCGGTGCGAAATATTTCAAAGTCACTACGGCCAGGTCAAGTCAGTCCGAGGAGAACGTCTTCTTTTCAAAAGTCACTGACGATTGAACAATAGTTACACTCGGCCGGAGAACGTGCAAGCAGGACGATTCGTGCAATGATGCACGTATCTCGTCCCGCTAGTTAACGAGGAAGTTAAAGATATATCCCAGTCCTGTCAGTCCGGTCCGAAATATTTCAAAGTCACTACGGCCAGGTCATGTCGGTCCGAGGAGAACTTCTTCTTTTCAAATGTCACTGACGATTGAACAAACGTTACACTCGACCGGAGAACGTGCAAGCAGGACGATTCGTGTAATAATGCACGTACCTCGTCGCGCTAGTTAACGAGGAAGTTAAAGATATTTCCCAGTCGACTCTGTACGGTGCGAAATATATCAAAGTCCCTAGGGTCCGGCCATGTCGGTCCGAGCAGAACGTCTTATTTTCAAAAGTCAATGACGATTGGGCAAGCGTTACACTCGACCGGAGAACGTGCAAGCAGGACGATTCGTGCAATAATGCACGTACCTCGCCGCGCTAATTAACGAGAAAGTTAAAGATATATCCCTTTCGAGTCGGTCCAGGGCGAAATATTTCAAAGTCCCTACGGTCCGGTCATGTCGATCCGAGCAGAACGTCTTCTTTTCAAAAGTCAATGACGATTGAACAAACGTTACACTCGACCGGAGAACGTGCAAGCAGGACAATTCGTGCAACAATGCACGTACCTCGCCGCGCTAGTTGACGAGAAAGTTAAAGATATATCCCTTTCGAGTCGGTCCAGGGCGAAATATTTCAAAGCCCCTACGATCCGGTCATGTCGGTCCGAGGAGAACGTCTTCTTTTCAAATGTCATTGACGATTGAACAAACGTTACAGTCGACCGGAGAACGTGCAAGCAGGACGATTCGTGCAATAATCCACGTACCTCGTCGCGCCAGTTATCGAGAAAGTTAAAGATATATCCCAGTCGTGTCAGTCCGGTCCGAAATATTTCAAAGTCACTACGGCCAGGTCAAGTCGGTCCGAGGAGAACGTCTCCTTTTCAAATGTCAATGACGATTGAACAAACGTTACACTCGACCGGAGAACGTGCGAGCAGGACGATACGTGTAATAATGCACGTTCCTCGTCGCGCTAGTTAACGAGGAAGTTAAAGAAATCTCCCAGTCGAGTCTGTACGGTGCGAAATATTTCAAAGCCCCTACGATCCGGTCATGTCGGTACGAGGAGAACGTCTTCTTTGCAAAAGTCAATGACGATTGAACAAACGTTACACTCGAACGGAGAACGTGCAAGCAGGACGATTCGTGCAACAATGCACTTACCTCGTCGCGCTAGTTAACGAGAAAGTTAAAGATATATCACAGTCGCCTCGGTCCGGTGCGAAATATTTCAAAGCCCCTACGATCCGGTCATTTCGGTCCGAGGAGAACGTCATCTTTGCAAAAGTAACTGACGAATGAATAAACGTTGCACTCGAGCGGAGAACGGGCAAGCAGGACGATTCGTGCAATAATGTACGTACCTCGTCGCGCTAGTTAACGAGGAAGTTAAAGATATATCCCTTTCGAGTCGGTCCGGTGCGTTTATTTCAAAGCCCCTACGATCCGGTCATGTCGGTCCGAGGAGAACGTCTTGTGTTCAAATGTCATTGACGAATGAACAAACGTTGCACTCGAGCGGAGAACGGGCAAGCAGGACGATTCGTGCAATAATGCACGTACCTCGTCGCGCTAGTTAACGAGAAAGTTAAAGATATATCCCACACCCGTCGGTCCGGTGCGAAATATTTCAAAGGCCCTACGATCCTGTCATGTCGGTCCGAGGAGAACGTCTTCTCTTCAAAAGTCATTGACATTTGAACAAACGTTACACAGGGACCGGCGAACGTGCAATTAGGACGATTCGTGCAATAATGCGCGTACCTCGTCGCGCCAGTTATAGAGAAAGTTAAAGATATATCCCTTTCGAGTCGGTCCGGTGCGTTATATTTCAAAGCCCCTACGATCCGGTCATGTCGGTCCGAGGAGAACGTCTTCTTTTCAAAAGTCACTGACGATTGAACCAACGTTACACTCGACCGGAGAACGTGCAAGCAGGACGATTCGTGTAATAATGCACGTACCTCGTCGCGCCAGTTATCGAGAAAGTTAAAGATATATCCCAGTCGTGTCGGTCCAGTGCGAAATATTTCAAAGTCCCTACGGTCCGGTCATGTCGATCCGAGCAGAACGTCTTCTTTTCAAAAGTCAATGACGATTGGGCAAGCGTTACACTCGACCGGAGAACGTGCAAGCAGGACGATTCGTGCAATAATGCACGTACCTCGTCGCGCTAGTTAACGAGAAAGTTAAAGATATATCCCTGTCGAGTCGGTCCAGGGCGAAATATTTCAAAGCTCCTACGATCCGGTCATGTCGGTACGAGGAGAACGTCTTCTTTTCAAAAGTCAATGACGATTGAACAAACGTTACACTCGACCGGAGAACGTGCAAGCAGGTCGATTCGTGCAACAATGCACGTACCTCGTCGCGCTAGTTAACGAGGAAGTTAAAGATATATCCCTTTCGAGTCGGTCCGGTGCGTTTATTTCAAAGCCCCTACGATCCGGTCGTGTCGGTCCGAGGAGAACGTCTTCTGTTTAAAAGTCATTGACGAATGAACAAACGTTGCACTCGAGCGGAGAACAGGCAAGCAGGACGATTCGTGCAATAATGCACGTACCTCGTCGCGCTAGTTAACGAGAAAGTTAAAGATATATCCCACACCCGACGGTCCGGTGCGAAATATTTCAAAGTCCCTACGATCCGGTCATGTCGGTCCGAGGAGAACGTCTTCTCTTCAAAAGTCATTGACGATTGAACAAACGTTGCACAGGACTGGCGAACGTGCAAGCAGGACGATTTGTGCAATAATCCACGTACCTCGTCGCGCCAGTTATCGAGAAAGTTAAAGATATATCCCAGTCGTGTCAGTCCGGTCCGAAATATTTCAAAGTCACTACGGCCAGGTCAAGTCGGTCCGAGGAGAACGTCTTCTTTTCAAATGTCACTGACGATTGAACAAACGTTACACTCGACCGGAGAACGTGCAAGCAGGACGATACGTGTAATAATGCACGTTCCTCGTCGCGCTAGTTAACGAGGAAGTTAAAGATATTTCCCAGTCGAGTCTGTACGGTGCGAAATATATCAAAGTCCCTACGGTCCGGTCATGTCGGTCCGAGCAGAACGTCTTATTTTCAAAAGTCAATGACGATTGGGCAAGCGTTACACTCGACCGGAGAACGTGCAAGCAGGACGATTCGTGCAATAATGCACGTACCTCGCCGCGCTAGTTAACGAGAAAGTTAAAGATATATCCCACTCCCCTCGGTCCGGTGCGAAATATTTCAAAGTCCCTACGGTTCGGTCATTTCGGTCCGAGGAGAACGTCATCTTTGCAAAAGTAACTGACGAATGAACAAACGTTGCACTCGAGCGGAGAACGGGCAAGCAGGACGATTCGTGCAATAATGTACGTACCTCGTCGCGCTAGTTAACGAG
>JACXII010000696.1:0-13728 GCA_014737395.1 Bombus waltoni
GTTTACGAGAAAGTTAAACATATGTCCCAGTCGTGTCGGTCCGGTGGGAAATATTTCAAAGTCCCTACATTCCGGTCATGTCGGTTAGAGGAGAACGTCTTCTTTTCAAAAGTCACTGACCACCGAACAAACGTTACACTCGACCGGAGAACGTGCGAGCAGGACAATTCGTGCAATAATGCGCGTACCTCGTCGCGCTCGTTAACGAGAATGTTAAACATATGTACCAGTCGTGTCGATCCGGTGCGAATTATTTCAAAGTCCCTAGGTTCCGGTCATGTCGGTCCGAGGAGAACGTCTTCTTTTCAAAAGTCAATGAACACCGAACAAACGTTACACTCGACCGGAGAACGCGCAAGCAGGACTATTCGTGCAATAATGCGCGTACCTCGTCGCGCTCGTTAACGAGAATGTTAAACATATGTACCAGTCGTGTCGATCCGGTGCGAATTATTTCAAAGTCCCTACGTTCCGGTCATGTCGGTCCGAGGAGAACGTCTTCTTTTCAAAAGTCTATGAACACCGAACAAACGTTACACTCGACCTGAGAACATGCCAGCAGGACGATTCGTGCAATAATGCGCGTACCTCGTCGCGCTCGTTAACGAGAATGATAAACATATGTCCCAGTCGTGTCGGTCCGGTGGGAAATATTTCAAAGTCCCCACCTTCCGGTCATGTCAGTCCGAGGACAACGTCTTCTTTTCAAAAGTCACTGACCACCGAAAAAACGTTACACGCGACCGGAGAACGCGCGAGCAGGACGAATCGTGCAATAATGCGCGTACCTCGTCGCGCTTGTTAATGAGAATGTTAAACATATGTCCCAGTCGTGTCGGTCGGGTGCGAAATATTTCAAAGTCCCTACGTTCCGGTCATGTCGGTCCGAGGAGAACGACTTCTTTTCAAAAGTCACTGACCACCGAACAAACGTTACACTCGACCGGAGAACGTGCCAGCAGGAAGATTCGTGCAATAATGCGCGTTCCTCGTCGCGCTCGTTAACGAGAAAGTTAAACATATGTCCCAGTCGTGTCGGTCCGGTGCGAAATATTTCAATGTCCCTACGTTCCGGTCATGTCGGTCCGAGGAGACCGTCTTCTTTTCAAAAGTCACTGACCACCGAACGAACGTTGCACTCGACCGGAGAACGTGCAAGCAGAACGATTCTTGCAATAATGCACGTACCTCGTCGCGCTCGTTTACGAGAAAGTTAAACATATGTCCCAGTCGTGTCGGTCCGGTGGGAAATATTTCAAAGTCCATACCTTCCGGTCATGTCGGTTAGAGGAGAACGACTTCTTTTCAAAAGTCACTGACCACCGAACAAACGATACACTCGACTGGAGAACGTGCAAGCAGGACGATTCGTGCAATAATGCGCGTACCTCGACGACATTCTACGACTTCCCATGGTGTCCAGCGGTGTCCAATTGTGTCCAAATGTGTCCAACGGTGTCCCACGGTGTTACAAGGCATCCAACATCGTCCCACGACGTCCAACGGTGTCAAACGTTGTCCAAAGTTTTACAACGGTGTCTCACGACGGCCCACGGTGTCCCACGTAGGCCACCGACGTCCCACGACGCACCACGGTGTCCCACGTTGACCAAAGGTGTCAATCGGTGACCAGCGGGGTTCAGCGTTGTCCGACGGTATCCAATGGCGTTCAACGGTATCCAACTGTGCGGTGTGCAACGGTGTCTAACGGTGTCCAACGATGCCCAACGGTGTCCAACAGTTTCCAACGGTGTCCAACGGCGCCCAACTGCGTCCAACGGTGTCCCACGACATCCAAGAAGTCCCACGGTGTCCAATTGAATCCAAAGGTGTCCAACGGTGTCCATCTTTGTCCAGCGGTGTTTCACGGCGTCCCAAAATGTCCCAAGTAGGCCAACGACATCCCACGTCGTCCCACGGTGTCCAATGGTATCCAGCAGTGTCCAACAATGTCCAAAGGTCTCCAACGTTGTCCCACGTTGTACAACGGTGTCTCACGTTGTCCAACGGTATCCCACGCAGGCCAACGGTGTCTCACGACGTCCCACGTTGTACCACGTAAGTCAACGGTGTCTCACGACGTCCCACGGTGTCCAACTTTGTCCAACGGTGTCCAACTGTGTCCAACGGTGTCCAATGGTGTTCCAGGGCGTCCAAAGTGGTCCAACGGTGTCCCACGATGACCAAAGGTATCCAACGGTGTCCTACGGTGTTCCCCGATATCCTACATCGTCCCACGACGTCCAACGGTGTCCAACGGTGTCCAACTGCGTTCAGCGGTGTCCAACGATGTCCAACGGTGTCCCACCTTGTCCAATGTCATCCAACGGTGTCCAACGGTGTCCAACGGTGTCCAACGTTGTCCAACGTTGTCCAACCCTGTCCCTCGTAGGCCAACGGTGTCCCTCGTAGCCAAAGTTGTCCAACGGTGTCCAACGAATTCCAACGATGTTCGACGGTATCTAGCGGTGTCCATCGATGATCATCGTCGTCCAACGGTGTCCAACGGTATCCAACAGTGTCCAACGGTGTTCCACGACGTACCACGGAGACCAACGGTGTGCTACGTTGATCAACTGTGTCCAACGGTGTCCAATGGAATTCCACGTTGTCCCACGGTGTCCAAAGTTATCACACGGTGTCCCACGGTGTCCAATGGTGTTCAAGGGTGTCCAACGTTGGCCAGCGGTTTCCAACGGCGTCCAACGGTGTATAGCGTTGTCCCACCGTATCCCACTGTGTCAAACGGTGTCCCACGTTGACCAAAAGTGTCCAACAGCGTCCAACGGTATCCCACGACGCCCCACAATGTCCATCGGTGTCCCACGGTTTCCAGCGGTGTCCAACGTGGTCCAACGGAGTCCCACGTTGACCAAAGTTCTCTAACGGTGTCCGACGGTGTCCCGCGTAACCCAACGGTGTCTCACGACGTCCCACGGTGTCCAACGGTGTCCAACGTTGTCCAACGTTGTCCAACGGTGTCCAGCGCGGTCCAGAGGCTTCCCACGGTGTCTTCCAACGTTGAATAAAGTTGTCCAACGGAGTCCAGCGGGGTTCAGCGGTGTCCAACGGTATCCAATGGCGTTCAACGGTATAGAACTGTGTCCAGCGGAGTGCCACCGTGTCTAACGGTGTCCAAAGCTGTCCATCGTCGTCCAACGGTGTCCAACGGTATCCAACGGTGTCCTACGGTTTTCCACGACATCCTACGACGTCCCACGACGTCCAACGGTGTCCCAGGAGGCCCAACGTGTTCGAAGGCTGTCCCACGTTGACCAATGTTATCCAATGGTGTCCAACGGTGTCCAACGGTGTCCCAAGGTGTCCAACGTGTTCCCGCGGTGTTCCACGGTGTCTCACGGTGCCCCACTTTGACCAAAGGTGTCTCACGTTGTCCAACGGTGTCCAACGTAGGCCAACGGCGTCTCACGACGTCCCACATTTTCCCACGTTGACCAAGGGTTTCCAACGGTGTCCGGCTGTTTCCGGCGGTGTCCAACGTTGTCCAACGGTGTTCAAAGTAGTCCAACGGTGTTCTACGACATCGTACGTCATCCCACAGGGTCCCACGGTGGCGCACGAAGTTCCATGGCGTCCCACGACGTCCCACATTTTCCCACGTTGACCAAGGGTGTCCAACGGTGTCCATCGGGGTCCCAGTATGTCCCAAGGTGTCAAACGACATCCAAGACGTCCAACGGGTTCCAATCGTGGACATCGGAGTCCAGCGGCGTCCATCGTTGTCCAAAGGTGTCCAACGCTGTCCAGCAGGGTCTAGCGGTGTGCCACGGTGCCCAACTGTGTCCAGCGGTGTCCAACGGTGTCCAACGGTGCCCAACGGTGTCCAAAGGTATCCAATGGTGTGGAACGGTGTCCAACTGTGTCCAGCGGTGAACGACGATGTCCCAAGGTGTCCCACGGCATCCAAGACGTGCCACGGTGTCCAATGGTGTCCAACGGTACCCAACTGTGTGCAGCGGTGTCCAACGGTGTCCAGCGGGGTACCACGATGTCCCAAGGTGTCCCACGACATCCAAGACTACCCACGGATACCAATGGTGTCCGACGGTGCCCAAATGTGTCCAGCGGTTTCCAACGACGTCCAACGGTGTCCAACTGTTTCCAACGGTGTCCAACGTTGTCCAACGGCGTCCAATGGTGTCCATCAGTGTCCACCGGCTTGCCACGAATTCCAACTGTGACCCACGACGTCCCACGGTGTCCAACAGTGTCCAACGGTGTCCAACGGTGTCTAACGGAGTTCAACGGTGTTCCACGACATATTATGACGTTCCTCGAGCTCCTACGGTGTCCCACAATGTCCTTCGGTGTCCCACGAAGTTCCACGGTGTCCCACGACGTCCCACATTGTCCCACGTTGACCAATGGTGTCCAACGGTGTCCGGCAGTTTCCAGCGGTGTCCTACGGTGTCCAACGGTGTCCTACGGTTTCGCACGACGTCCAACGGTATCCCATGGTGTTCCACGGTGTCCAACGGTGACCAGCGGTGTCCAGCAGTGTCCAACGATGTCCAACGGTGTCCAACTGTGTCCAACATAGTAAAAAGTGGTCCAACAGTGTCCAACGGTGGCCTACGGTCTCCAGCGGGGTTCCAGTATGTCCCAAGGTGTCCGACGACATCCAAGACGTCCCACGGGTTCCAATAGTGTGCAGCGGTGTCCAGCGGTGTCCGTAGGTGTCCCGCGAAGTCCAACGGAGTCCAACCGTGTCCAACGGTGTCCAACGGTGTCCGACGGTGTCCATCGGTGTCCCACGACGTCTCACGATATGCCACGGTGTCCAACGGTGTCCAGCGGTGTCCAGAGGTGTCCCACGGTGTTCCACGACGTCCCACGGTTTGCCACGTCGACCAAAGGCGTCCAACTGTGCCTAGCGTGGTCCCACAATGTCTCAAGGTGTACCACGAAATCCAAAACGTCCCACTGTGTCCCACGGTGTCCAATGTTTTCCAACGGAGTCCCACGTTGACCAAAGGTGTCTCACGGCGTCCCACGGTGTCCAACGGCATTCACGGTGTCCAACGGTGTCCAACGGTGTCCAACTGTGTCCAGCGGTGTCCAACGGTTTCCAGTTGTGTCCAACGTAGTCCCACGGTGTCCCACGGTGTCCCGCGGTGTCCAGCGGTGTCCAGTTGTGTCCAACGGCGTCCCACGTTATCCTACGGCGTCCCAAGCTTACCAACGGTTTCCCACGGTGTCTCACGGTGTCCAAAGTTTTCCAACGGTGTCCCACGTTAAGCAAAGGTATACAACGGCTTCCCACGGTGTCTCACGGTGTCCAAAATTTTCCAACGGTGTCCCACGCTGACCAAAGGTGTTTAACTGTGTATAACGGGGTCACACAATGTCCCAAGATGTCCAACGGTGTCCCACGTTGACCAAAGATGACCAGCGGTGACCAACGGTGTCCAACAATTTCCCACGTAGTCCAACGGTGTCCCACGACGTCCCAGGTTGTCCAACGATGTACCATGTTGTCCAACTGTGTCCCACGTAGTCCAGCGGTGCCTAACGGAGTCCAACGTTGTCCATCGTTGTCCAACAGTGTCGAACGGCGTCCAACGCAGTTCAACGTTGTGCGACGATGTCCAACGCTGTCCCACGTAGGCCGACGGTGTCCAGATTTTTCCTTTTTTGTCCATCGATGTCCAACTGTGTCCAACGATGTCCAATGGTGTCCCACGGTGCCCACGGAATCCCACGGTGTCCCACGTCGTCCCAAGACGTCCCACGGTGCCCACGGAATCCCACGGTGTCCCACGTCGTCCCAAGACGTCCCACGGTGTCCAACGGTGTCCAACGATGGCCAAAGGTGTCCACCTATGTCCGAAGGTGTACCAAGAAGTCACACGGTGTCTAACGGTGTCCAACGGTGTCCAACGGTGACCCGTGGTGTCCAACGGTGTCCAAAGGTGTCCAGCGGTGTCGAAAGTTTTCCAGTTGTGTCCAACGTTGTCCCACGGTGTCCCACGAAGTCCCGCGGTGTCCAGCGGTGTACAACGGTGTCCAGCGGTGTCCAACGATATCCAATGGTGTGCAACGGAGCCCAACGGTGTCCAGCGGCATCCAACGGTGTCCAGCGGTGTCCAAAGGTGTCCAAAGGTGTCGCACGACATCTCACGATGTCAAACGGTGTCCGACGGTAGTCCAAGGGTATCCAGCGTTGTCCAACGGTACCAAACGGTGTCCAAAGGTGTCCCACTGTGTCCCACGATGTCCCGCGGTGTCCAACGGTGTCAAACGGTGTCCAACGGAGTCCCAAGGTGTCCAATGCTGTCCCAGGCTGACGAACGGTGTCCCATGGTGTCCAACGGTGTCCATCAGTGTCCATCGGTGTCCAACGGTATCCAAAGGTGTCCAAAGGTGTCCCACTGTGTCCCACGACATCCTACGACATCCCAGGATTTCCACCGGTGTCGAACGTTGTCCAAAGCTGTCCAACTGTGTACAACGGCGTCGCATGACGTTCCAATGTGTCCCGCGGTGTCCAACGGTGTCCAGTGGTGTCCAAAGGTGTCCAACGGTGTCCAACGGTTTCCGACTACATCCTACGAAGTCCCACGGTGTCCCAAGTTGACCAACGGTGTTCAACGTTTCCCAACAGTCTCCCACGGTCTCCGACGACATCTTAATACGTCCCACGACGACCCACGACATCCCACGGTATCACAAGACATCCCACGACGTCCAGCGGTGTCCCACAGTCTCCGACGACATCCCACGACGTCCCACGACGTCCCATGGTGTCCCACGACGTCCCACGGTGTCCCACGGTGTCCCACGACATCCGATGACGTCCCACGGTGTCCCACGTTTACCAACGGTGTCCGACGACACTCTACAACGTCCCACGATATCCCACGACTTTCCACGGTGTCCCAGGACGATCCACGACATCCCACGACGTCCCACGGTTTTCCACGACATACCACGATTTCCAGCGGTGTCTCACGGTTTCCGACGACATCGTACGTCGTCCCACGACGTCCCACGACATCCATCGACGTGCCACGACACCCCACGACGTCCCACGACATCCTACGACGTCCCGCGGTGTCCCGCGGTGTCCCACGACGTCCCACGATGTCCCACAGTGTCCCACGACGTCCGACGACATCCTACGACATCCTACGATGTCCCACGATGTCCCACGACTTACCACGACGTCCCACGGTGTCCGACGGTGACCAGTGACATAACACGATGAACCGCGATGACCCACGGTGGCCCAAGACATGTTACGACGTCGCAGTGTGTCCTACGACGTCCCACGAAGTCGCACGGTGTCCCAGGACATCCCACGGCGTCGCGCATTGTCCCACGATGTCCAATTGTGTCCCACGACATCCCACGATGTCCCACGGTGGCCCACGACGGCCCACGCAGTATAACGACGTCCCACGGTGTCCCACGACGCCCCACGGTATCCCACGACGCCCCACGGAGTCCCACGGAGTCCTACGTTAACCAAGCGTGTTCTACGACGTCGCTCGGTGTCACACGGTGTCCAACAGTGTTCCACAGTGTCCACACGTTCACCAACGGTGACCTACGGTGTCGCAATATCCCCCACGACGTCCCAAGGAGTCCCACGATGAACCGCGGTGTCCCACGTTGACCAAAAGTGTCCAACGGTGTCAAACGGAGTCCGACGGTGTCCCACGTTGTCCAACGGTGTCTCACGTAGTCCAACGGTGTCTAACGGTGTCCAACGCTGACCCACGCTGTCCAACGTTGTCCAACGGCGGCCAACGGTGGCCAACGGTGGCCAACGGTGTCCAACAGCGTCCAACCGTGTCCAACGGTGTCCGAAGATGTCCTACGTTGTCTCACGTCGACCAAAGGTGTCCCACGTAGACCAAAGTTGACCTACGGTGTCCAACGGTTTCCAACCGTGTCCAACAGCGTCGCACGACGTTCCAAGGTGTCCCGCCGGGTCCAATTGTGTCCAACGATGTCCCACATTGTTCCACGATGACCCACGTTTACCAGCGCTGCCCGGCGTTGTCCCACGGTGTCCCACAGTGTCCAGCGGTGTGCAGCGGTGTCCCACCATTACCAAAGGTGTCCAACGGTTTCCACGGTGTCCAACGGTATCCAACGACGACCACGGTATCGAACGGTGTCCAACGGTGTCCAACGATGTCCAGCGGGGTTAAACAGTGTTCAACTGTGTCCGGCGGTTTACCACGGTATCCCACGAAGTCATACGTCGTCCAACGGTGTTCAAAGGTGTCCGATAGTGAACCACGTTGACCAACGAACTTCCACGTTAACCAACGGTGTCCTACGTTGACCAACGGATTCCAAAGGTTTCCAAATGTGTCCCACGGTGTCCAACGTTGACCAAAGGTGTCCCACGTTGTCCGACGGTGTCCTACGATGACCAACGGTGTCCAAAGTTTTCCAAAGTTGTCCCACGGAGTCTAATGGAGTCAAACGGTGTCCAACGGTGTCCAACGGCGTCCTTCGGTGTAAAATGGTGTTCAACGGTGTCCCACGGTGTCTCGCGGTGTCCAACGTTGTCCAGTGGTGTCCAGCGGTGACCAACTGTGTCCAGCAGTGTCTAACGCTGTCAGGCGAGTCCCACGGTGTCCAGCGGTGTCCAACGGTGTCCAGCGGTGTCCAACTGTGTCCAGCGGCGTCCAAAGGTGTCCAAAGGTGTCGCACGACATCCAACGACGTCAAACGGTGTCCAACGGTGTCCAACGGTGTCAAGCGCTGTCCAACGGTGTCCAGCGGTGTCCAACAGTGTCCAGCGGTGTCCAAAGGTGTAGAAAGGTGTCCCACGGTATCCCACGGTGTCCAACGGTGTCCAGCGGTGTCCAACGGTGTCAGACGATGTCCCACGGTGTCCAGCGGTGCCAACGGTGTCAAACGGTGTCCAACTGTGTCCAGTGGTGTCCAACGTGGTCCAACGATGTCCAAAGTTTTCCAAAGGTGTTCCACGGTGTCAAACTGTGTCCAACGGTGTCCAACGGTGTCCCACGCTGACCAACATTGTCCAACGGCGTCCGACGGTGTCCAGCGGCGTCCGACGGTGTCCAACGGCGTCCGACGGTGTCCAACGGCGTCCGACGGTGTCCAACTTCGTCCAACGGTGACCACGGTGTCCAACGGTTTCCTACGACGTCCCATGGTGTGCCACGATGTCACACGATTTTCTACGGTGACTAACGTTGTACAAAGGTGCCCAAGGGTGTCCAACGGAGTCCATATGTGTCCAACGGCGTCGCACGACGTTCGAAGGTGTCCCGCAGTGTCCAATTGTGTCCAACGATGTCCCACATTGTCCCACGATGACCCACGTCTACCAGCGCTGACTGGCGATGTCCCACGGAATCGAACGGTGTCCAACGGTGTCCAATGATGTCCAGCGGGGTAAAACAGTGTCCAATTGTGTCCGGCGGTTTCCCACGGTTTCCCACGACGTCATACGTCGTCCAACGGTGTTCAAAGGTGTCCGATGGTGAACCACGTTGATCAACGAACTTCCACGTTAAACAACGGTGTCCTACGTTGACCAACGGATTCCAAAGGTTTCCAAATGTGTCCCACGGTGTCCAACGTTGACCAAAGATGTCCCACGTTGTCCGACGGTGTCCTAAGATGACCAACTTTGTGCAAAGTTTTCCAAAGTTGTCCCACGGAGTCTAATGGTGTCAAACGGAGAACCAACGGTGTCCTACGTTGACCGAAGGTGTCCAACGTGCCCACGGTGTTCAACGGTGTCCAACGTGCCCACTTTGTTCAACGGTGTCCAACGGTATCCCACGACTTCCAACGGGGTCCAACAGTGTACCACGTTTTCCAACGCTGTCCAAGGACGTCCAACGTGGACCAACGGAGTCCCACGTTGACCAAAGTTTTCTAACGGTTTCCAACGAAGTCCCACAATGTCCCAAGTGGCCCCACGACATCGCACGACGTCCCACTATATCCAATAGTATCCAATGGTGTCCATCGGTGTCCAATGTTATCTAGCGGTGTCCAAGGGGGTCCCACGACGTCCCACGGTTTTCAACGGTGTCGAAATTTGTCCTGCTGTGTCCAGCGGCGTCCCACGTTGTCCCACGGTGTTCAAGGGTGTCCAACGTTGTCCAGCTGTGACCAACGGTGACCCACGGTGTCCAACGCTGTCCCAGGACGTCCAAAGTGGTCAAACGGAGTCCAACGTTTAAAAAAGGTGTCCCACGGAGTTCCGAGTGGACCAAAGTTGTCCAACGGTGTCCAACGGTTTCCAACGGTGTCCAACGGCGTCCAACGGTGTCCAACGGTGTCCAGTGGTGTCTAGCGTTGTCCAACGGTGTCCCACGTTGTCCAAATGTGTCCCACGTAGTCCAACGGTGTCCCACGACGTCCCACGGTGACCGACGGTATCCAACGGTGTCCATAGACGTCCCATGGTGTCCAGCGGTGTCCAACTGTGTCCAACTGTGTCCCACGTAGTCCAACGGTGTCTAACGGAGTCCAACTTCGACCAACGATGTCCAACGGTGTCCAACATTGTCCAAAGTTGTCCAACGGTGTCCAACGTTGTCCAACGGTGTCCAGCGGTGTCCAGTGGTGTCCAGTGATGTCTAACAGTTTCCAGCGGTGACCAGCGGTGTCCAACGGTGTCCAGTGGTGTCCAGCGGCGTCCAACGGTGTCCAGCGGTGTCCAACGGTGTCCCACGGTGTCCCACGGTGTCCAACGGTGTCCAACGGTGTCTAACGGTGTCAAACGCTGTCCCATGGTGTCCAACGGCGTTCAAAGTTTGCCAAAGGTATCCAGCGTTTTCTGACGGTTTTCCACGGTTTCCCACGACGTCATACGTCGTCCAACGGTGTTCAAATGTGTCCGACGGTGAACCACGTTGTCCAACGAACTTCCACGTTGACCAAAGGTGTCCCACGTTGACCAACGGTGTCCTACATAGACCAACTTCGTCCAAAGTTTTCCAAAGGTGTCCCACGGAATCTAATGGTGTCAAACGGTGTACCAACGGTGTCCTACGTTGACCGAAGGTGTCCAACGTGCCAAACATGGTGTCAAACGTGCCCACTTTGTTCAACTGTGTCCAACGGTGTCCCAATACTTCCAACGGGGTCCAACGGTGTCCCAAGGTGTCCAACGCTCTCCAAGGACGTCCAACGTGGACCAACGGAGTCCCACGTTGACCAAAGATTTCTAACGGTGTCCAGCGAAGTCCCACAATGTCCCAAGTGGTCCCACGACACGCACGACGTCCCACGGTGTCCAATGTTATCCAATGGTGCCCAAATGTGTCCAAATGTGTCCAGCGGAGTCCAACTGTGTCCAGTTGTGTCCAACGGAGTCCCACGTTGTGTCACGACGTCCCACGTTTACAAACGGTGTCTTACATTGACTAACGTTGTCCAGCGGTGTCCAACGGTTTCCAACTGTGTCCAACGGGGTCCCAAGGTGTCCAAATTGTACGAATGTGTCCAACTCTGCCCAACGGAGTCGCGCGACGTCCGACGGTATCCAACGGCATCTACGGTGTCTAAAGATTTTCCACGTTGTCCAACGGTGTCCCACGTTGTCCTACGGTGAAAACGGAGTCCAAGACTAAGATATAGACTATATGTATATATATATATATATATATATATATAGACATATGTTTGTCCCATATGTTGTCGTGTCATCGTACGTTATGTATATGACAATGTCATGTTGGACACCTTTACACATATAAGACTAAGGGACATATGTTTAACTTTCTCGTTAACGAGCGCGACGAGGTACGCGCATTATTGCACGAATCGTCCTGCTCGCACGTTCTCCGGTCGAGTGTAACGTTTGTTCGGTGGTCAGTGACTTTTGAAAAGAAGACGCTCTCCTCGGACCGACATGACCGGAACGTAGGGACTTTGAAATATTTCGCAAAGGACCGACACGACTGAGACATATGTTTAACATTCTCGTTAACGAGCGCGACGAGGTATGCGCATTATTGCACGAATCGTCCTGCTTGCTCGTTCTCCGGTCCAGTGTAACGTTTGTTCGGTGGTCAGTGACTTTTGAAAAGAAGACGTTCTCCTCGGACCGAAATGACCGGAACGTCGGGACTTTGAAATATTTCGCACCGGTCCGACACGACTGGTTCATATGTTTAACTTTCTCGTTAACGAGCGCGACGAGGTACGAGCATTATTGCACGAATCGTCCTGCTTGCACGTTCTCCGGTCGAGTGTAACGTTTGATCGGTGGTCAGTGACTTTCGAAAAGAAGACGTTCTCCTCGGACCGACATGACCTGAACGTAGGGACTTTGAAATATTTCGCACCGGACCGACACGACTGGAACAGATGTTTAACATTCTCGTTAACGAGCGCGACGAGGTACGCGCATTATTGCACGAATCGTCCTGCTTGCACGTTCTCCGGTCGAGTGTAACGTTTGTTCGGTGGTCAGTGACTTTTGAAAAGAAGACGTTCTCCTCGGACCGACATGACCGGAACGTAGGGACTTTGAAATATTTCGCACCGGACCAGCACGACTGGGACATATGTTTAACTTTCTCGTTAACGAGCGCGACGAGGTACGCGCATTATTGCACGAATCGTCCTGCTTGCACGTTCTCCGGTCGAGTGTAACGTTTGTTAGGTGGTCAGTGACTTTTGAAAAGAAGACGTTTTCCTCGGACCGACATGACCGGAACGTAGGGACTTTGAAATATTTCGCACCGGACCGACACGACTGGGACATACGTTTAATATTCTCGTTAACGAGCGCGACGAGGTACTCGCATTATTGCACGAATCGTCCTGCTTGCACGTTCTCCGGTCTAGTGTTACGTTTGTTCGGTGGTCAGTGACTTTTGTAAAGAAGACGTTCTCCTCTGGCCGACATGACCGGAAGGTAGGGACTTTGAAATATTTCGCACCGGACCGCACGACTGCGACACATGTTTAACTTTCTCGTAAACGAGCGCGACGAGCTACGCGCATTATTGCACGAATCGTCCTGCTTGCACGTTCTCTGGTCGAGTGTAACGTTTGTTCGGTGGTCAGTGACTTTGGAAAGAAGACGTTTTCCTCGGACCGACATGACCGGAACGTAAGGACTTTGAAATATTTCGCACCGGACCGACACGACTGGGACATACGTTTAACTTTCTCGTTATCGAGCGCGATGAGGTACTCGCATTATTGCACGAATCGTCCTGCTTGCACGTTCTCTGGTCGAGTGTAACGTTTGTTCGGTGGTCAGTGGCTTTTGAAAAGAAGACGTTCTCCTCGGACCGACATGACCGGAACGTAGGGACTTTGAAATATTTCGCACCGGACCCGCACGACTGGGACATATGTTTAACTTTCTCGTTAACGAGCACGACGAGGTACGCGCATTATTGCACGAATCGTCCTGCTTGCACGTTCTCCGGTCGAGTGTAACGTTTGTTCGGTGGTCAGTGACTTTTGAAAAGAAGACGTTCTCCTCGAACCGACATGACTGGAAGGTAGGGACTTTGAAATATTTCGCACCGGTCCGACACGACTGGGACATACGTTTAACTTTCTCGTTAACGAGCGCGGCGAGGTACGCGCATTATTGCACGAATCGTCCTGCTCGCACGTTCTCCGGTCGAGTGTAACGTTTGTTCGGTGGTCAGTGACTTTTGAAAAGAAGACGTTCTCCTCGGACCGACATGACCATAACGTAGGGACTTTGAAATATTTCGCACCGGACCGACACGACTG
>JACXII010000748.1:0-13035 GCA_014737395.1 Bombus waltoni
CCACGGTAGACCGAGGGCACCTGTGCTACAGGTACGGCGGTAGCGGTCATCGTGCCAGAGGCTCTCCTACCTCTGCACCCAAGTGCCGCCTGTGTGAGACGCTCGGGGCACCCGCCGATCACAGGATGGGCGGGGCGGCGTGCGCTTTCCCGAAAGTCAAGAGGAGGCGACCCATCCGCGAGCCAGCTGCGGCAGGGAGGCAAGGAAGCACCGACAAAGCAGTAGATAGCTGGGAGGAGGCCATGGAGTTGGCGCAATAATTCAAGCGCCTCCTCCAAACTAACCTTGGAAGATCGAGACAGGAGAGCGAGGTCGTCCTTGCGGTGGTGGTCGAGTCGTATCGTGTCCCCGACGGCCAAAACTGGGTCGGGGACCTAGATGGATCAACAGCCGTAACGTGGACGTCAGCGTAGAGTGCCCCCGGCGTCCTGCTTGACCGTGGCAGCGGCTATGTCGCGGTCGGCTGGGCTGGAATGGTGGTGGGCGTATATGTATCCCCTAACACCGGTCTGACTGCGTTCGATCATTTCCTACATAGGACTGGAAATTGTGTGGCAAGCTACCTCCCCGCGAAGTTCTTGTATTGGAAGACTTTAACGCCCATTCCTCGCAGTGGGGTAATCCAAGGACGAACGAGCGTGGACAGACACTATCAGATTGAGCTGCAGGCCTTGGGCAAAGACCTGCGTAGTCTGGAGGGGATCTTCCGTGGTCGACATCACGTGGGCAATACCTAACGTCTTCCGTCGACTCTCGGACTGGAGAGTGGCCGAGGGCAGCGAGACTCTTTCGGATCACCTATATATATTTATGGAGGTGGCGCCCGAGACTACGCCCACTACACAGGCCTGCAGCGCCCGAAGAGGAGCGTAAAGATCTTGCTCTCGCCCACCACCAAGATGGTGCATGAAAGAAAGGGATAACGATCTGCTGCAGGCGACAGTCGTGGTGGCTGCCTGGAGCTGGGACGCCCGCACGACGCATGAAAGCATCGACGAGGAGGCGGAGATCCTTCTTCGGGACATGAGTGCAGCGTGTGACGCGTCGATGCCGCGTTACGTGCCCTTACCGGAGGCCTTACCGGATAACTATGAAGAAGTTGCGCCCCGAGGGCCCCCCCCCCCCCACTGACCACGAACATGGAACCGACGTTGCTAGCCGATGTCATCGGGACCTTATTCCCACGGCAAGAGGATCGCGCAAGACAGCCACCACAGGCGGGAAAAAATGACGGTCAGCGAGGATGAGCTGCTGCGGACGAGGAAGAGAACAGCCTCCCGTGACGCGGCTCCGGGACCGGACGAAATTCCATGTAGGGCATGGGTGGAAACGATGGGAGTCATGGCACCCAGACTCCGAGAACTCTTCAGCGAATCCCAGGGTATGGGAAAAGAGAAGAATTTGGTATCTCACACGGCTAGCGAGTAGTTCTACAAGAACTTCTTAGAATAAAAAATGCTACTTCGCGACTATCCCACGACAAACCACTTATAAATAAGCGTAGAGACTTAGAGCATCGCAGTCAATCTGATTTTTACCATCGTGCTATTAAAACTACTATAGTCCAGTTTTAACTTTATTGTCGTGCTGTTAGAATTATTATAGTCGATCAAGTATTCAAATCCAGTCTAATTTTCGGTGTCGTGCTATCAGTCAAGTTTATTAAAGTCCAGTCTGATTTATTGCTGTGAGTCAAACTTAGCTTCGGTTACTTAACGCAGTTAGCTTCCAAGTCGTGTCGGAATCGTGTCTAGATAATAACGCATACAAATACATTTCTGGCGGCAGCAATCTACCTTTTCGACCATATCGACCGGATATTCGAGGTTAGCTTCCAAGTCGTGTTATCATCATGTTAAGATCGTAACAATTCCGGAGCTAAATACTGCGCTGCGTTTGACGTCGAAAATAAAGTAAAACAAGCGCTAAACATAAGAATATCTCAAACGGGAGCGGAGAAACAGCGAATTTCAGTCAAATTCGTCGAAAAGATTTCAGTTTGCGCTCTTCTGGGTTAGTTTCGAAGCAAAATCTAGTGTTACGTCGTGCGCTCCGCACGTGCCGTTTTGCGTAGTAAGAGATAGAACAAACGAATAGCTCGAGTCGCTAACCAACTAGTTAGGTTAGGAACAATGTTGGTTAAGATAAATAAAATAATAAACTAACAAGCATATTAGCAAATAGAACAAGCTAGCTAATATGAAATACAAAATAAAATACTAAACTAACAACCATATTTGCGAATAGAATAAGCCAGCAAATATAAAATATAAAATTCAAAAGTAATAAACTAACAAAGCATACTAGCGAATAGAATAAGCTAACAAATATGAAATACAAAGATACAAAAATAATAAAATTGATATACGCACGAATAACACGAGTGGCGAACCCATCTGATGTCAAAAGGGAAATATATGACACAACAGGGATAAATACTTTAATAGATTAACATAATACAGAGTATATAAAATATATCATCAAAGAAACATTTTTAATATTTTCGATCTTCGTTTCTGCACCCTGCATCTCACACACCGTGTCGGTCACGTTTCTTGAACCATTCACATATTTCATAATTCTTCCTCTTGCGCTGGAACAGTATAGACGGATTAAGGAAAGGAATAAATAAATAATGACCGAAATAGGACGAACTCAGAAACTAAACAAGAATCCTGTATTCACCAAAAACAAAATAATCAAATCAAGATAAAATAATGAAGGCAGATAGAAATACACATGGATAATATAAATAACAAGTGGATAAAGAAAGGATAAAACAAACAAAACCACTCACTATAATCAGCAAATCCATTTCACGACTCTTTACATAAAATAATAAATTAATCCAAAATACACAAAATTGAAGAAAGACTTATTATAGAGAGCACGAAGTAACGCGTGTTACACGGTCAAAGATCGGAAGGACAATGAGACGCCCACTGACGCTCTAGCACTGCCGCACTCCATACCAGAAAGATCTAGAATACTCCCATCAGAAAGATCTGGAATATTCGCACGTGCCGTCAACAGGCTGACCAAGCAGACGAAGCCACAGCAAATACCATGGGGTTAAATTCAACACCAAAGTCATACGATTCAGCAGCAGCGAAATTTCATGATTTAACAATTTACACAGCTAGCGAATAGTTCTACAAGAACTTCTTAGAATGAAGGATGCTACGTCGCCACTATCCCACGACGAACTACTTATAAATAAGCGTAGAGACTTAGAAAAAATCAGTCAGTTTAATTTTTACCGTAAAAGTCGTTGTCAGTCAGTGCTGTCAAAATCGCAGTCAGTTAATCAAGCTTATTAAAGTGCAGTTCTAGCTGCATTATCATGCTGTTAGAATTGTTATAATCAATCAAGTATTCCAATCGTTAAAGTTGCGATTCAAATATATTTTCGTGACAAGTGATCGAGTTAAGGATTTAATACCATATACACAGCGTCTCCAAGTATTCGGCTGCATCTGGAAAACAACCAAGTCAGTTCAGATTTATTTTTCTATAATAATCGGAAATTTATAAATTCAATTGTTTAATATAACTGATTAAAGTAAATCGTCTGATTTCAGCTGATTGACATGCATTCGGTGTCACGTACGATCGACATTGCAAATAGCGAAGGTGAGCATGTTGTTTATTGTAAATCTTCTGCTCTGTTAAATTTTATTTTCGTAACATTCCACAAATAAATTGTTTGTAATAATAAATAAACGGAATCAGGTTTTATTTTAATGAGCAATAAGACTCAGAGACAACAGTTCGCTGTATTAACTTTTGATCGAGTTGAAGCTGTTGAAGTTTCACCGATTACGGTGTTTTCAAAATCGAAAACACCCACTGGTTTTCGTGCTTCTCTTCTCACTGGTAGCAAATATTGCTCATCTTTGAGGGAGACTTACGAAGCCACACTGGTTATCCACAGAGAGAGTCACTAAAGCATTTATTTCGTTTTAGATGCCAAAGGCAAGAAAGATTCGTAGCGATGAAGATTATACTAGCTGATTTAAACGACTACTCGTAGCAAAAACTAAAAGAGAAGAAGTTTAACTTTAACTCGCCGAACAGCTTCGCTATGAATTATAATAACAATAACTGATAGCGTCACTTTTATATCTAATACCTGACGGATAAAACAGACGTGTTAATTATAAAATATTTGAGTTAAAAATAAATTATATACTGTTTTATTGAAATAATCGTGTACTTTAAACAACTTTAATCCTCTCCCGTGCCAGTACTTCTACACATAGTGGGTTAGCCAAAAAGTGGAAATCATTAGCCAGTTGCAAATTTAAACGCTATCCATATACATTAATTAAATTCGCTTAGGATATTGAGAAAATACAATCCTTTGGAATAATTCAAGATAGTGTTGCGTCTTCGCTAAACGCGGTAAGTTTGTTTAATTTCTCCTAGTTGTAAAGCTTATCTCGAAAATACAATAAATAAGAATTTTGTTGAAATAGTCTCAGGACTATTTCTGGTGGCAGCAACTACCGTATCGGTCAGAATCGTGTCTAGATCGTAACACAACCTTTAACACCGATATTAGCCCAGAAGAGCGCAAAATGTAACCTTTTCTACGAATTTGACTGAAATTCGCTGTTTCTCCGCTGCCGCTTGAGATATTCTTATAAAAGCCGCTTGAATGTTCCATCAAACGGAGTATGTACAATGTAGTTCGGTTAGTAACTGGGAAAAATTGCCATATAGTTGAATGTTTAAATAATGGAAATTTAACGTATTTTAATTGAAAAAAGCTCGAAGGTTTGTCTTGCACGTCTTATCTTAACAAAATAAATACAGTGTTTGAAAAGTCAATAGTAGCGCCGGCCGATAAAGTAAAACACGAATACGAGCGCCACCCCACAACGAGAAACGGAAATAGCAGTGTCGGCTTAATCGATAATAACAAACTGAAATTCTTCTAATATCCCAAATATAAATTGTTACAAGTACGATACGGAATTTTAATAATTCCATGTAATTTTTAAAAGAAACAGAAGATGCAATGAATATCAACATGAAAATTTTTGATAACACCGAAGGATTTTTGCGAAGGATTAACCAGTTATATGGGCAAATTCGAATTAGTAATTCCACCAAATTACAGAAATCTACCAGTAATATATAAATTAATTACACTCCTAAGCATGATGATAAACAATCGTATTTAAAACCATAAATTTCAAAACCTAAATCCTTAAATTCATACTTAAAGTATAATAAGAAGGAACTCAACGAATTCGACGAGATGCTAACTCGACGATTCAAGGAGCCGTTCATCATCATAATTGCTGCTATTTTAGTTTTAATCATTCGCGGAAATTGCTGCTATTGATTGGGATCATTCCACAGTGATGGTTATGTACGAGAGACACAGAGAAATTCGAAATTTTTTAGAACTTGTCATGGATCAACATCAACCGAAGAATACCCTGCCGTTTACAAATAAATACTACAATCTTCGACCAAAAAACGCACCCCGATCTCGAGAAGGTACAACGCCCCTTAACGAATTAACGAATAACAATACACATAGAAGATTACCTTAATTTTAATCAAATATATCTGGGAATTATATAAATAATACATAAAATATATATAATATAACATCATAGTAATCAGCAATAAGTTATAAAATATATATTATAATGACCTTTAATTTATATATCTATTTACAATGATAGAAAAGGAACAGACCATAAAAGTGAAATATATAAAAGGTTGTCAAGTAATGGAAAAACTTTTAATTGGAAGATAAGGTTATGTGCAAATAACGTTTTACGTAGGTGCTATACATAAAACACTGACAAAGTAAATGAACATACGTCTCTAGTCACTTCAACTAGATCTGCGATCATTGAATTCCCGCGGAACAAGTGCTATCAGGCATGTAACAATGAGATTACAAAATCAGGGGAACGACATGGGTCGGTTTGAAATTTAACAGGCAGAAGGTAATATTCTGCGCTTCATTCGAACGTTTCCACATTTCTCTGTCCACACACGCGGAAATGTATTGCTTGAGCGAGTTCAATCAACAGGTAGTCTGTGCTTTCGTCGAAAGCTGTTCTAAACATACTGCTGATCTCTTCATCCCCGTATCTCACCTCTGACATTTCTCCTTTTCAATACATTCACGTTTATTCTCCTACTTTTTGCAGCCTTTATTCTTCTGGAAATTTTTCGAATGTTAATCGGGTTTGAAGAGAATCAATATTTTCATTTATAATTATGTTAAATCCTACATGCCTTTATGTACTATATTCCCATTATTTTTACAACTTTTCCTCTTTTAATGTAAATCCACGTGATATATTTAACTTCTTCGCCGAATTTGTGTAATGTAACAAATTTAAAAAAGCATTAAAATACACACATGAGATCACGCGAATTCTACCAACAATTAACTTTTTCTTTTGAGAGAAGAATACTATCATTCTATGTTTAAAGAAAAAAAAAAAAGATTTCTCTTCAGAACTTGTTTTTACGGTATAAAAACGTGACATACCTGTTGCTCACAAAATTAAAGAATCACGTGCTACATGCGCAAGGTAAGTTTACATTACAATTACGTATAATGGGTAAAAATTAATAAACCTTCCATTAAGGCTTCTATTTGAATATGCTACTTTCGATAAAAATTTCACAACTGATAATAAAACAAGCAAAATGTTATAAACCATTTGATAAATGCATACATGCACTCTAGTTATTTGAGTTGTTGAATATGCAATTCCTGACGCAATAAAATCATAAAATCCCCCAAGATTTAGCCGCGCGTATTGCTGAATAAAGTTTATTCCATATTAATTTCAATCTTAAAGCTTCTCAAACACAAAATCAACAGTGTTCTCATAATTTAATTGACGAAAGCAAGAACGACCCCAGGAATTTTTGAATAAAGGAGAAAAATACATTTTTTCCTTTACTCTGCACATGGCCTTGGAATAAAATGTAAGTTTTCATTAAAATTTTATTAAATAAATAAATGGAGTTGAATTGAAATTAACTCTGTTAATTGATTTATTAAATAAATCCTATAACGACTGATTTGTTAGCGACGGTGCGAAAAAAACGGATTATATTTTATCATATCGCGTATTGAAACAATTTTGAAAAATTCGTAATTGGTCGGAATCGAGAAAAGAGTAAAAGTCGTTTTTTTAATAAATTTTTTTATCTGGGATTGTAATGAAAATTTAAATAACACATCTTGAACATTTGAACAAAAATCGAGACTTTCACCATTTTCAACCGTTTATAATTTAGAGCAACGTTAACCATCTTCGCTGAAATTTTCTATATATATAACTAACATTTTTTTGCAATTCCTTTAAAATTTGTTTATAAGTCATCTAGTCAACAAATTCTTCTAACTTCTGAAAAAAGCACAAATCATTTGACCCGATTAAAAAAAAGTTATTCTGTTTCAAAGAGTATACAAATACTTCCTACACCCGCTGTGGAGTAGTCTGTGATTTAAGTATACTTTCTTCCTGACGTAGTGGAAATCTTCATAGATACATAGGACCCTCTATAATAAAGCCTTACTAACTAAAATCTCCATGGCAGTCTGCTTTAGTACGTTAGGGGGAGTCTTGATAACTCAGTGGAGCGTCGTGGTACTCCTGCAATTTACATTGTATTTTGCATTTTATTGTATTCAAAACAATAACAAAATATAGCATTAGAATTACAACAGATACATTACATAGCCAAGATATAATTTCGTTAAAACAAATGTGCATTTATTCCTTTGAATATTTTATTGAAAGAATTATACGTTAAGGGATTAATAAGGATTGCGTAGGGGTTAGACTGGGACTAGGTCACGTTCAGGGGGAAGCACGAGGTGGGTATGGGTTCTCAGGGCGTAGTACCACATTCTGAGAAACCCCGATGTATCTGATGTTCTCCTATAGCTGGGTGACAGACGGTCGGTGCCTCGTGGACCCGTCGGATTGTCGATCCAGGGCGGTGAATTTCGGAGAAGTTGGTGAGCCCATACCGGCCAAGACCACTCACCTCACCTTCTCGTGGGGCTCCCCGTCACCCTGCACTGGCTATGACCGGGGCAGCGTGCGAAAGAGTGAGTGGCACCCGGACGGAGTCTACTGGTGACGACCCTGGCGAAAGGTAGTCACCATTGCCAGGCATCAGGATGGCCACCGTGGGGTTTTAGTCGGTAAGAGTCCGACACTACCCCATCGCCTCCCAGAGGACGGCGGGGTGTCCATGAGGATTTCCCCACGTAAAAAAAAAGGTCACGTTCAGGGGATGTTTGTTCTTTGTTTAAATTAAGTAGGAAATTTCATAAATAAAATGAACTGTAATAGTATTATGAGATATTAAGTTCTAGCTTAGGGTCAGATCAAATAAAACAAAGCTTGAAAGTAGTAATTAATAAATTCAAAATACAAAATAAATAATAAGTTATTTATACTTATCTTGAAATATTGTTGGCTATGTCTATAATTATGGATGAGTCATTGTCATTGTTTCTTACTCCAATAGAAAAAGTACTAAATTAATTAATTAATTAATCATATGAAATAATTTAATTAGGATAAATATGTAAATACTCACACGCATTTTTCACTATAAACATCGATGGAAATATATATGGAAAATAAACAGAGAATAAAAGAAATAAAATAAACTATCCATCATATATATCAATATGTATGTAAAAGTTATATCTAATAAGTATTTTGTACCTGATAATTAAACTAATAAATAATTTAATAGCTTGTGATAATAAATAAATTTACGAATAATAATGAATGATATGCGTGAAATAATGAAGTATTATGAACAAACGAGAAGGAAGAATACATAACACTAACACTAAGATATAAGACGCAAAGTGAAATTGAATAATATAAATGGCATAGATGCATGACGCATACATAAGGTGAAGTGAAATTAGATGAAGAACATACAATCGCGAAAACACGATAATCCTAAGCAACAAAAGGTCGGGGAAACTAATTTTAACATCATAAATTTCTACTCAAATTTAACAAACAGAATTAAACTCGATATAATGTTATAAATATGGTAGACACGGGTTAACATTGATCACCATCTCCATCTTGATGTAAATGCCATACAATAAACAGAGTGAATGATTGTGCGCCGTCTATCGCCTAGGGTAAAAGACTACTCTAATGGGAAATTAATCTTCAAATCTGATAGGTTGAAATAAATTGAGAATTCAAGAAACTGTTCGTTAACCACAATTTAGAGTTGCCAAATAATTATATACTAGATTAAAGAAACACTAATTTAGCAATAGATAATTTAACTGAAAGATCCTTAGTTTCAGGATATTAAATAAATAAATAGAATATAACAGAATATATGAACTAAGATATAGATACTAGATGTAATAGTATAAGAACAATTTAAATAGCATTATAACTAGTAAATTAATCAAGCAATAATTACAGTAAATAAATAAAAGTAAGAAAAATATTGAATACATTACCAGCAGTAAAATACCTTTAAACTTAACGCACCCATCAAAAGAAAATACTTTAGACAGGATAAGCATAGAGATAGGTTTAGAAAGTGAACAATATAGAAAATTAAGATAAACAATATGGAAAACTCACGTACTGAAATAAATAGAATCAAACTCCGCGAAAATAGGATAGTTAACTAAGATATAGGTAACAGATGTAATCACAGTCACCATCTTGTCATTGCTGCTCCCTCTTAATAAATTAGTTAGCTCGTATAATGCGATGTCAACTACCGATTAGGATAATAACTAGCGGAATAAAGAAATTATACTTAATTCTGATTGGCCGGAAAATTGAGAAATTCAGAAAATCTTGGCCAAACAGAATATACGAATGATGAATAAAGTTCTAACAGTAATATTGCAAATTTAATCAAATGAAGTAACTTTAGATTCAGGAAGATATACATTACACATATTTAATTAATGAATAAATAATGAGATCCAAACATAATAGTAATAAATACGAAGATAATAATTTATAAATCTAGCAAGCAGATAATAGATATAATTAATTAAGTCATATATTTTAGGTTATTAAACAATTATGCACCAATTATAATATAAAATTAGCTGAGATTCGTCATTTAGACACACATCCATCAATTAGTGACACTTTAGCAACTACAATACTGAATTAGTAAATAAATTTGCAACTAGTAAAATACATTTAATTTTAACAATTAAATTTATCAAATTAGACAGTAGTATCTGATTAGAATACATTGAAAATAATTACAATATGGTATAGGACTTATTAAGTAACTAATTAAAAACCAAAATACAAGTTAGAATCGTTAAACTAGACACGTATTATTAATTAAAGACATTGGCTAATCATATATAGAGTATGGAATATTTGGTAATAAGAAAACTTAACTCTAATGTAAGAATAGTTAAACTTAATTAATTACCTTTAGTCGTATGGCAATAGATAATATATACAAATAATCAACGACAAAATAAGAAAAATAAATTGATGGGAGCGATAAGAATAAAAATAATATATATATATATATATATATATATATATATATATATATATATATATATATATATATATATATATATGGATCTTTGAAATAAAAATAAATATTAAATTAATAAAATAAAGGATAGTAATAGTCATACATTAATATAGTATTAATAAGGCATTGAATATATTAAATAATTATACTACTTATAAAACTGTAGTTGGGGCTAGTTGACAGAGTTAATTACAGACCGATATAAGAAATAACGTAAGACAAACTGATACAATTAAAAAGTAAAGAAGAGTAGAATTAGTAAATTAAATAATATGTAATTGAAATATCCTTAGCTTCAGGACGATACATAACAAATATGCCGTATCTATTGATTTAATAAGGAAATATAAATTAATGACACATTAAGTATTGTATAGAAGAGTAGATTTATTTAAATAATTGATTGGGATAAAATAATAACAATATAAGGGTGTGTGAGTTACATTTGATAAACATGCACTATACAAAGTTGATGACTTCTCCCATGTACTATAACGCTTAGATAAGTTAATTGAAATAATAAATACCAACCTGTAAAATATTGAAATAAGTATAATTAAGAAACATCACATTCTATATAGGAAGGATGAATGTTAAAAATAAATAAGTAAACAAGAACATATTTAATATAAACAAAACTAAGATAGTGGAGTTTCACAACAGTACAAGTTATGAGACACACTGACTATTAGCATAAAAGATTTGATATTTATGGAATAGTATAGATAAGCAACAGGTATTACTTACTAAATACATGTAAGAAACGACAAGGATGGTTCTTATACACTGTCTGGAAGTAAATTCAATAAATCTGATGATGTTGGATTGCACAGACACGGATCTGTTATATAAAGTAATATATTAAACGTTAGCCACATGCATTGATTGATAAGATATTATTAATTGAATGCTTATTGATTAATTTGACTAATTTTGAAAGGAACACTTATAATATAAGAAACTATAAGCCCCAAGGCGAGTACAAGCCAAACCGAACTAAAACAAATACAATAAATACAATAAATAAATAATAAGGATAATTAATACTTTTATAGTATAAAACACACGCATATATTGAGGAATGAAAGTAATGTATAAATATAGGATACAAATTTATAAAAATAGTTTGATTGATTAACATATTATAAAGCAGTAATAGACTGTGCGAGATACTTAATACAAATAGGTTACATTTTATAATTTTAAACTTAAACTTTGAACTACTTACTATATGAAGTGATTCAGAAATAAGTACAACACAGACCTGAACGGTCTGGATATATGATCTCTTCTAACAAAAGGTTGTTTAGGTTATACTCTAAAAACGGTATATCTTACAATATATATAATATATAAAAGTTTAATAAGGCTTAATCAATAATTACTGACGAAGAATAAGATTTTTCTTAATGATATAGTAATTGATTAATCATAAGACACAGCATGACAGATGATAGTGTACATTCCTGATTGGACAAATTTCTTGCCTCTTTGTTGGTAATATCAATAAGAAATAAATTATTATACTACACATAAAGATGTATTTAAATGTTTATTAAACTATCCTCGTGAAATTTCAAATATGAGTTAACGTATAGATTATTTTGTTCAACGGACGAATCTTAAAATTATTTAAAGGCATAAATAATTTACTAAAGCGAGGAAAGAAACAAGGATTTTTAAAGAATAACCATATTTACCGACTTTTAATCCATTCGCTTCATTATTTTATTTTATTTATTAAGCTTTGATTATTTATACTTATTACATTTATTTAATTTATATATATTGACTTATTAATTGTTTTTAGATACATTTTATGCCTTTTTTCTTTTTTACGTGTGGAAATCTTCATGGACACCCCGTCGCTTGCGGCGGGGTAGTGTCGGTCTCTTCTCTTACCGACTTAAACCCCACGGTGGTCTACCTGACGTTTGACAAGGTTGCCCCGGGACCTCTTGTCGAATTACTGCTGGTGCACTTGTCACGTCGAAGACACAAAAATTCACACGATTCGAACTTTTAGTAATCAGAGTAAAGAAAACTTGAATTTTTTAGGTTTGGTTTTATTTTAGTACAAGAGATCAGTAGAGTGGTCGGTTAGATAGTCGTAACTAAATTGTATCGGACGCTGATTCGGAGGTGTTTAAATACTGGGATTTTGTCCCTCTGGAGGCGGGGGGTTGTCGCCTGGGAGATTGACATCGGGCAGCCAGAATGTTTATGACACGGGCGCTTGTTTGGGATTTTTTAACTACTAGGGTCCTACCAGGTCTGTAAATATGAAACCGGAATTTGCCCATATGTGGCGATAACTTTTAATGTAGCTAACTTCAATACGCGTCATTGACGCCATTTCTTTGTTTTGACATCTGCTAAAGATTTTCAACTGTTTGCGATACAAGTTTAGTGCAACAACATAGGTTTTAGTAGAATTTGAAAATGTCGAATTTTGTGCCTACA
>JACXII010000698.1:0-12718 GCA_014737395.1 Bombus waltoni
AGTCCCATAAGCACATTCCTATTTCATATGTTCTTCTATTAAAAGATACAACCGTATTATTAAAAGAATCAATAATTAGGTTGCACGCTTAGCAGAAGTACATATGTTAACAGTATACATAGTGCCATAAACACATATGCTATTTCATCCCTAGCAAAGGGAAACAGGTTTGTTAAAACAATCCATAATTAGATTGCAACAATTAACAAAAGTGCATAGACTAAAAGTGTAGATAGTCCCATAAGCACATTCCTATTTCATATGTACTTCTATTAAAAGATACAACCGTATTATTAAAAGAATCAATAATTAGATTGCACGCTTAGCAGAAATACATATGTTAACAGTATACATAGTGCCATAAACACATATGCTATTTCATCCCTAGCAAAGGGAAACAGGTTTGTTAAAACAATCCATAATTAGATTGCAAAAATTAACAAAAGTGCATAGACTAAAAGTGTAGATAGTCCCATAAGCACATTCCTATTTCATATGTACTTCTGTTAAAAGATACCACCGTATTATTAAAAAAATCAATAATTAGGTTGCACGCTTAATAGAAGTACATATGTTAACAGTATACATAGTGCCATGAGCACATTTATTTCATCCTAGCAAAAGGAAATAGGTTTGTCATAACAATCAATAAGTATTGCGTACGAATGTTATTCGTGTTAGTCGTCAAAATATGATCGACTATTTGCCTGAAAAGCTCGTAATTCCTATTTGCCCGTAGAGAATGAAAATTTTCCAGTGCAAGCGATTGAATACTCGACCAAACGAACTAAAAAAATTCGATATTTGAGAGTCCCGTACGCTAATCTAAGACAACACATCGATTAATTGCTCGACTAAAAAACATCCGGCGAAATTAAAAAAAAAACTCTCATTGCGTTTCTTTCTTCTTCGATTCTCAAACCTTGTTCTGTAACAAGGTTTAAGATAAACCGTGTTGCAAGAATACCGTATAACAGAATGTATCTGCATGTATACAAATTTGTATATAAATTTGGAAATTATATTCTCGAAGAAACCGGGAATAAATTCGCGAGAACACGCTTCCATGTTTAATTCAGAAACTAACGATCCGGTGTTAAGTGGATGAATGCACATACTTAATGCTTCTCTAAATTCTTCAATTTTTCAATGATAATAGACAAACTTGTCAACCTCGCGTGCTTTTCCAATACAAGATTGTTAACAAAATTTGAGAAATTGATAAAAAATCGAGTAATGAGAACGTACGAGTTTGAATGAAATTTTGAAACCGGTCATTTGACCGAGCCTGGCAAGGTTATTAGTGTCAACGAGTGCCAATTACTTAGTCCAAAGCAGAGCTAAAAAAGTAACTTTGCAAATATTTTTCGTACACCGTATATACGTATATACGGAATCGTTTCCATCAAAAACTAGGCAAACCTGTTTTATACAACAAGGTTTTAACTTTTGAAAATGAGAATAGAAGGATCGGAAGATATTTGGTCCAAGTACAAACCTCGCAGAGATCACGAAAGTATTTAAACAGACATATTAATCGATCATTTGTGGAACAATTTGTCTAAAACCTTTGACCTGTATCTTTCTCTCTCTCTCACTTTTTTTTTTATATCCTTTGCAAAGAATTTGAAATGTCAATTTGAAGTAGTTTTCAAAATGGTAAAATTGACCATATACATGAAGATGCGAAACTAAGAGGCGACCTGATGGCCGAGCGTACGATTTAAAATCTAAACGCTTGTTCCCGAAATTACAACTACGTTATTCGCGTTATAACAACGAACAGATGATCGAGCTAGCTTCCGCTCTCGCCCGAACAACCTGCTTTCGAGGAAGATCACGTGTTTCGTAATGGAACAGCGTACAGCTTTTTCCACGACGAATCGATTTCCCTTGTTTGTTACCACCGCCCTGCTCTCGTCTCGCGTGTCGTCTAAAAGTCTAAACTAAACGGAATCTTCCGGCTTATCGATCCACTCCGGATCGTATATTGCCTTTCCACGTACCAGTCCACGAGTTCAATTTCCACGAATTACGAGTCCGCTGCTCCGCCCATTCGTAATTCCTTATTACGTGAAATTCCATCGAAAACGAAGACGCCTTTCTCTCTCTCTCTCTGCTGCAGCCAAAGTCGAGGCACAGGTGTTGAAGCTTCTTAACTCGTACGAAGCGTAACGAACGCCGCTTAATTACCAAGCAATCCGCCGCACGCTCTCTGACTTTCTTCCAAGAGTATTACAACTGGCGAGAAATGGAGATTTTTCATTTTCCGAACCGGAGCAACGACAATCTCGTTTGATGGCGCGTAATGATTAGACGGCGCGTGTTCAAGCATTTACGGCGGACTCTTAAAGACGCGAAAGTACAGATAACGCGGAGAAATAGGCAGGTGCGCGCGTCAAATATTCCAGCCAGGGTAGCCGTGATATTTAGTACGTTACTCGTGACAATGTACGTTCTAAGTACGTGAGCGTAGTGGCAGTCGTAAAGTATCGACGACGGTGCTCGTCGATTATTCTTAAACGATGTTTCGTACGTGTAGGACTATACAGATCCACGCATCGTGAAATTCGCCGATGCGTACGTTGGATTATTATGATAATCGAGTATGCGATAGCGAAAGTTACTCGACCAGTTGCACGTAAATTTCTTTATACTTAGATCGTAGTATGAATGGGGGAGAGAGAGACGTTGCAAGCGTTTCTTTAGTACGATTGGACGTCGATATTCTTTTCTTTTCTTTCGTCACTAACGATTAGCTTTCGAGAGTACAGTCTGACACACAGAATATAAATTAATTAAAGAGATAATTATTGCAACACGATGAATCATTAATTCTTTTGATTTATTGCCTGTAACCAATAGCGTATCTAAGAAAGTTGCATGACGTTATGTACATTTCTTGTTATTTAGATTTTTATTCATAATATTTGTAGAAGTATATTCAATATTTATAGCATATAATAAAATAGTACATATATCATATTATATATATTATTAATTTATATGACACATATATATATATTTATAGTATATTTTTGCAAATATTTTATATAGATTTTATTTAATTATTTTACTAACAACAAATATATCAACTACTAATAATATATTTATATTATACATATAATAAATAATATTAATAACCAATAACACATATTTTATTATAGGTAGATAATAGGTATAGAAATAAGTAATTGTTATTTATATTATAGATATCTATATATATATATATATAACCATACATTAGCTAAATTAATTAACTGGACAAATTGAATAGCTTCTTGGAAGTACGAAGAAACTAAGAGAGAAGAGAAAATATAACTGAAAGGAAAATAACTGTATTGTCGACGGAAATTAGCACGTGTTCCAAATTTCAGCTTTTTAGCTGTTCCAAAATTCCAGCCAGACGGACAAAAAGAAAACGAGCTAAATAAAAAGCATCGAGAGAAAAATAAAACAGACAACTCGTTACCGTGGTTAGCAATTTTACTCCGCGCGTAGATACAGACTGAACGACTGACTGACTGACTCACCGCAGTGATCTTCGTTCATATATTCTCGTACACTTGAACAGAGATGCACGTGGTAATGTAGCATCGACCATCAAACGATCTTGCTAATTTCTATGCCAACGATCCGAGCTACGACGTGCGCTGTTGCGATTAAAACTGCCGCCTGGCATGTAGCTACCGTGACTTTATTATTATCTTCGATTTATCTGAATTTAGGATTTTGTAGAAAGTCGATATTTTGTTCTCCTTTTAGCGACTCGGTTGTCGCGTTCTCGTGTCAAGTGCAACTTTCAATTCGAAGCGATCTGTCTTGCGAACAGCCAAGCCTCGTTACGCGGAAACACGTTACGGAAACAATAAATTTAGAATTAACAGCGAAGCCAGATCGTAAATAAGTTTTCCACGCTAAAATTAAACGACGTATCGAAGTCGGAACAACAACACAACGGAACGATCGCCTGTTGAACGTTAAATACTTTGTTATGCGCGTATGCGTGTAACGTTTGGCCATTTGCAGTATGCAGATTCAATATTTGAATATCGCGTAAGCCTAACCGCCCCGTTTTCTAATCGTATTTCTGTTAAACACGAGATATCGATTTGCACGGACGTGAATATTGGTATGCGTTTAACCGATAGAAATAGCAAGCTTCTTCAATTACGTTGTTACTTCTAATAATTTAAATCGATCATTTTCATTGTAAAGGCACTTTCATGGTATTAAACGATATTAAACAAGTGACGTCTAATTTTGACGATCGAATAATATCTACGTGTACTCCCTCTATATATATAATCGTAATTAATACATATATATATACTACGTATAATACTAGATATAATTATACACCATATATATATTTTTTTACTGTAAAAGTTGATTGATATTAAGCGAAATAACGTCTAATTTTAACGATCAAATGATATCTACGTGTATCTTATATACATAATCGTAATTATAATAAATACTACATGTAATAATCAATATGATTATTATATATAGAATAATTATATGTACATACCATATATTTTTTTTAATTTTAAAGGCAGGTACTAATCGAAGTAATATTTAATCTGAATGGTCAAATTGTGTGCACATACACATAATCATACATACATATATATATAGAAATACATAGTATAAATATATATATAAATAAATATATAGAAATACATATATATTTATATATTTATTTATATACAAGGTGTATATATGATTATATATATGATTATATAATTATTATATAATTATTATATTATTATTATATAATATAATATATAATATATTATATTATTATATAATCATATATATAATCATATATACACCTTGTATATAAATAAATATATAAATACATATAGAAATACATATATATTTATATAGGTACAAACGGATATTACTTGATCGTCAAAATTAAACGTTATTTCGTCGAATAGCAGTTTGTACAATTAAAAAGAAAAGACATATGGTTGTTTTATATATATTAATTACGATTACATATTACACACAATATAGTTATATATAATGATTGTACACACACATGATTGTACAAAATAGTTATTGAAATATGGAATTCACAAGGACATTATGGGAAACGTAATATTAACACTGTCGTGCGAGCTCTCGCTAGTAATTCAGAACCAATGTAATTAAAGAAATGTCTCTACCTTCCAACTTATTCAAACTATTCGTAACATCTGTTTTAAACAAGAAGGAAGAGCGCATCACGAGACGTTTGCTCGATTCTTTGTACGCGAACCACCAAGTCGCTGTTTGCCTCGTGGCATCTGTACTTGCACAGTGGAAGAAAAGGAGCGAACGGGGCGAACGACATTAACCGGGAACTTCTGTCGTATAATTAGGAGATGGAACGACGTGCGCGATGCAAATTGCCAGGTTATGAACGTTCAGCGATCGCGAGATGCTGTTTAATGAGTTGATAGATGGTCGCAGTGTGAGAAGCTTCTGGAGCGCTAAATGTGGAAGTTTCTAATAAAACAGGGCTTATAAATAGCCTTTCTTATCCTTGGATAGTTGATCGTAACAACGAGATTTTTTTAATCCTCGCGCGACCGTGACGGGTTTATCTTGACCCAATACGATATTTGCCAACGTCGCATACGCGAAAAAATCATCGTATTTGCTTCAAATCAGGGCTTGCGTTACGTTATAGCTCTACTGAATAATGGATACTGTTTATTTATATTTCGCTCCTTAATTTGCTCGCGTCTATGATTTATCGAAGAATAATTCGGAAAGAAAATTTACTTCTATTTCTATGTACTAAAGAAAAAAAATTATTGCAATCGAAAATACTGGATCACGTCGAGCAGAGGATAAAGCCGATGGTAAAATTTCCTTTCGTTACAGAAATGTCCGGAAGACCATAAATAACAAGGGTAGCGTTACACGTTCACGTCACTGGATACATATTACTATAACACATTACTGAAACAGTGGCGTGCTTGAATATCTGTTATAGCATCGCTCCTAATGAATCATTCTTTCCAGATATCGGTGGGAACGGTTCTTAATTCATTCTCGAATGATATTATTTCGTCGTCGCTGGTAATATTTCCACTACATTTGCATATTCGCGTTTCACCGAATTACCTCTTAAACTCGCTAAACAATTTTCCTGCCAGCAGCAAAATAGCGAAGGTAATTACACAGGCGGTAAAACGGTATATGAACGTAATTACGCAGGATATATATATATTCTATAAATGTTATTCTTAATATAATATATAAATATATAAATATATATATATTATAGAAATGTTATACAAATGATATATATATATATAAGGAAAAAAAATATATATACACACACAGTCAGTCACAAAGGTATTCGTACACTCTTTAAAACAGAATAACATTTCTAAAATTGCGCCGAACGACTGCTTCCCTTTTCCTTTTTTCTTTTCAAAGTCAACTTTCTCGAAATTTCTTTCACGCATCGTCCAAGTTCGAATTAAATTTTGAAACCTGTCATTTGACCGAGCCTGGCAAGGTTATTAGTGTCAACGAGTGCCAATTACTTAGTCCAAAGCAGAGCTAAAAAAGTGACTTTGCGTATATACGCGTATACGGAACCGTTTTTCCATCAAAAACTAGGCAAATCTGTTTTATACGGGTTCCAAACTTTCGAAGATAAGAATAGAAGGATCGGAAGATATTTGGTCCAAGTCCCAATGAACCAACAACTCCTGGCTTCTGGAAAATGCTCGAGTCCTTCGCCGCAGTTGAAAAAAAGGAAGTTATTCCGTTTCAAAGGCAACGTGTACGAACACTTCTTCTCTGACACAGTTCGAGGTTCGTCTTCGTTTCATGAAATTATTGTACGAACACGCGTTTAGACTGATTAAAGTCTGGCGTACTTCGTATACATGGTGGCCCAGTCTTTCGCTGCCCGTACGTTGGTACAGTGTATTGGACAAGTACAAGAAGCCGAGAAAAAAGTGTCACGTGAATCGTATTGTCGTCGAAAGCATCGCTAAAGAGTAACGTTCAATGCGCGTCCAGCAACGTGTAGCGAGGAAGGTATCACGATACTTCTACGACTGCCGCGTTTTAAAACGTCGCCCACTGCTCTCAACAGAGCAGAGGTTGAATCTATTGCTCGTTGAAGTCGTGGTTTATTAGCTCGTGGAAGTTGATTCTTGAGAATTATACAGATGATTATTTGAACTTAACGGATGGCTGTTAGCATTGGCTACCGTTTATGTACTCCGAGGTTCTGGAGTAGCGATTGCTCCCTCCAAAATAGCCCACGACACGGAGGTTCGATAATGTGCAACTGCCGAATTCCATAAATTCGTAATTTCGTTTTCGTGGATTGCTTGCTTCGATAAATTTATCTATTCGCAAGAAGATCTCGAGTGCAACGAAATAAGCTGACAATAGCATCGTCGATGCCTCCTACACCTTTGAATTTACGCAGACGACCAGCTACGAAAGTTCAATCACGCGGAAAGAAACAGATTTGTGAAAATCGTTTGCCTCTGACGCGATTCGCTTTTCCTCCAAATTCGAACATTTCCATTCGCCGAATCGAACTTACATTCTCTCAGACTGTGCTTTCACTCGACCGATTAATACATATCTTATTCGGCTTACTGTTACATATACGGGGTGTCCCAGTCTTTTCCGGCCAGACGTTATCGTTACGTTAAGGAGAGGGTCAAGTTAAGGAGAGAGAAAAGAGAAAGAAAGTCGTACAAACGTCGTTAGAAGCATCGTCAAAGAGTTGTAACGACAGAACGATATACGAAATGAGCGCGTTACCACGTCAGAAAGTACGAATAGGTCAGCGATAGATTTGCATGTAATAACTCCGCTTCGAAATCTTCACCATTCCTGTCAATGTCGACGCAAGTTTGGCAGCGACAAAAAAAAAAAAAAAAAAAATACAGAATCGAACTCGTTACTTGTAGTGGAAGCTGCAGTCGTGAAAACTACCATCGTACGTAAACGCATCTGCTGATCAACTCGAGCTTTGTAGTAACGCACGTGCTCGTCTTCTTCCATTTATCTTTTTATCCATTTCTAGACTTTTGAAGACTATACGTGTCTTCCCCTATCTAGCTTATCTATAGACTATACTCGTGACGAGCGGCCAGAGAAAACTGGACACCCCGTATATAAAAATCCTAAAGGCGTATCTATAGGAGAAATTTATAAAACGAAGATAACACCTGAATTACGTGCTCGCGGAAAAACTGTCTGACGGGTTCAAGAGTCAATTCGGAGAATCGCGTAACGCGATTATGTAACTTTTTACGAAAACGTGGCGAGCAACAATGAAACGCCGTGAGAGGATCGATTCCAAGAGTCGTTCATAGCGTTCGTTAGACGCTACGGTGCAACAAATATTTAAATATGCTGCTATTTCAGCGGTATATGTAGGCATATCGGCGTTCTTACTATTTACGAACCTGATTCGATATTTCTGTAAGGAAGTGACAATGTTATAGTCAACTGTTAAAGGACAGTGGCTAAAAAGATAAACAAAGAACTGACGGCCACTATAATGAAACAATTTAAAGAAATGAGGGGCTTACTCGAGGAGCTACTGCTCGAGAACAGCTACTTCACGGGAAGGCTAGAGCAGGCCACAGGAGAGGCCAAACGCCAGGGAAGTGCCATACTAGAAGCAGTGAGCAAGTCACTGCAAGCCAACCGGCGACTGGAATCAACCGTAAAGCTAAGCTCAGCTGGTGCACCGAAACCGCCCACGTACGCGGAAAAAGTGCAGCTTCAAAGCAAAAGCGTGGCGCGGATAGCGGTGAAGCCGCCAAGGAACGTGGTTATAATACGTACGGAAACGGATAACATCAAGTCCAGTGAGGAAGCCAGAGACAAGGTCTTTACGTTAGTGAACCCCCGCAAGAAGGGGATTCAAATTCAGGTCGTTAAGAAAATAAACGGCAACGGTATTGCGGTGGTAACCGCGGCGCCGGAAGGGCTCAAGGCGTTCACAGAGAACGAAAAACTAAAAGAGGCCGGATTACGGGCCAGAGCCCCAACACCATGGAATTCCAGGATGATCGTGTACGACATCCCGAGGGAAATGGAGGAAAAAGACATCCGAGCCTGCATTAGAAAACAAAACTCGAGTACTCTGAAAGAGGAAGATGAAGCAGAAATGAAATTCTGCTACAGGACAGGAAGGAAAGACTCAGAGGTGACAAACTGGGTCCTGGAAGTACCCCCAGCAGTGAGAAGGAAACTCCTGCAAGGAAAACTCTTTGTTTCTTGGCACGCATGCAAAGTCCGGGACCACGTGGCAGTCAGCCGCTGCTATAACTGCCAAGAATACGGGCACATAGCAAAGTACTGCCGCAAGCAGTACGAGATCTGTGCGCACTGCGCAGAAAGCGGCCATGGCAGGAAATCATGCCCAAGCAGGGAAAAACCCGCCAGCTGTGTCAATTGCAAGAGAGCGGGGAAGGCAGGAGAACATGCGGCTCATGACAAGGACTGCCCCATGCACAAAAGAGCCCTGGAACTGACGCTCTCGAAAACCCGGTATGAGTAAGAAACGCCCAGAGACACGAGGAGGACAGCCGAAGGGAAAAGGACTGAAGATCCTGCAACTCAATATGCAGAGGTCCAAGATAGTCCCATACGAACTCCGGAAGCACATGGGAGCCGAAGGCGCGGAAATCCTGTTAATGCAGGAGCCGTACAGCTTTAGCGGAAGAATACAAGGCCTGGGTACAGGCACAGCGATAGCGTGCAGAGGATCGGTACAAGCGCCGCCACTAGCGGCGGTGGGCGTCAGAAGCCGGCATTGGACAGCGCTGGAAGTTGCCAGCCTGTGCACGGCACACTGCATCTGTGTTCAGGTCAGCAACGGAGTAACTGAGCTTTATGTGCTCAGCCAATATTTCCCGCCGTCCGAAAACATGGAGGTAGGGCTGGAACAGCTCGACAAGGCAATGAGGAGCCTCAGCGGGAAGAAGCTAATCATAGGGGCGGACGTAAATGTCAAATCGCCGCTGTGGCACAGCGGCAGAATAGACAGCCAAGGCGAGGCCCTAGAGGCTTTCATAGCAGAGCACAACCTCCATGTACTGAACCAACCAGGGCAGGCCCCCACCTTTGAGACAACGCATGGGAGCTCAAATATCGACGTCAACACCGTTTGGTACAACACCAAAAAGGCCAACTGGAAGAAGTTCCAGGAGACCATTCTTCAGGAAAAGCGTATCACCTTAGGGACAAGTATCCAGTCCCCCGAAGACGTCGAGCGGATGGCAGAGCAAATGCACGCAATCCTGAGGAGTGCCTGCGATGAAGCCATCCCAAGAAAGAAATGGTACGATAGATCCGTCCCATGGTGGATAAAGGAGTTCATGGAAACAAAAAGGAACACCTACCGGGCAAGAAGGAAGTATCAGAGTGCCAAGGCCCCAGCAACAAAGGAGCTGGAAAAGCGGAAATACCAGGAGGCCAGGAGGAAATACTCCAAAATGGTGTCTAAGGCGAAGACGGAAAGCTGGAGGCACTTTGTATCAGAAATGGGAAATAGAGAACCGTGGGGGATCGCCTATAAAGCGGCGACCGAGAAACTCAGGCGCGAGGAAACGGAGTCCGCGCTGCGGACGGAAAGGGGGGAAACCTCCAGCTGGCGGTCCACCGCGGAAGCGATGCTGTCGGCCCTCGTACCGGATGACCGGGCGGAGGCCACACCGGAGCAAAAAGAAATAAGGAGAAGCATGGACCTCCCCCACAACACGGATGACACGCGCGAATTCCAGCCCCACGAGTTGGGCGGTGCGGTGAAACGGCTGAGGAAAGGGAAATGCCCAGGCCCGGACCTAATAGAAGCGAAGGTAATCCAGCATGCCTGGGGATGCATCCACCAGGAGCTCCTGGTGCTCATGAACGGATGCCTCACTTGGGGAGTCTTCCCCAAATGCTGGAAGCTAGGCAATGTGGTGGTCATTCCCAAAGGACCTGACAAGGACAGGAGTAGCCCGAAGTCCTACAGACCGATCTACCTTCTCTCAATGATGGGCAAATTGCTGGAGAGACTGATGGCTACCAGGTTGAAAACCACCCTTCATGGGCACACTATGGCCTCCGATAGGCAATACGGGTTCCGACCGGGGAGATCAACGGAGGATGCGATCGTCAAGCTCCGAGAGAAAGTCCGCGAAATGAGCACCAGAAAATACGTCCTTGCAATCGCCCTCGACATCTCAGGAGCTTTCGATAACGTATGGTGGCCAAACGTGATGCACGAACTAAGGAAGAGAGACTGCCCGGGCAACCTTTACCGGCTAACCCGGAGCTATTTCTCGGACAGAACCGTGTGGATTGTCGGGAAAAACGCCAAAGTAAGCAAACGCGTCACGAAAGGGTGCCCGCAGGGCTCGGTACTGGGACCCAGTTTCTGGAACCTGGTATTCGACGACCTGCTGGCGGAGCTTAAGGAACAAGTGCCGGAGTGCGAAGCAATCGCGTACGCCGACGACATCGTCATCCTAATAGCCGGGAATGCCAGAGAAGCGCTCCAAAAGGAAGGCCAGAAAGCGGTGACACACGCATCCGCGTGGTGCAACAAGAAGAAACTCGCATTGTCCGCGGAAAAAACTGAGATGTTGCTGGTCAAAGGGAGACTCAGCGCGGAGGGGCCACCGATAATAAAGATCAACGGCAGAGGCATCAGGATGAAAGAGGTAATAAAATACCTCGGCGTGTACTTCGAGAGAGGCTTAAAGATCGATAAACACGTGCGAGAAATAACGCACAAGTGTAGAAGGCTGTACAACTGTTTGGCAGGGGTGGCCAGGGCGAATTGGGGACTCGGACACGCGGCCATGCGTATTTTATACAAAGGGCTGTTCGTGCCGATAACCTCGTATGCCGCGGCCGGCTGGAGCGATCTGCTAAACGGGAAAACAAAAAGTATCCTTACACGCGCACAAAGAACGGCCTTCCTGCAAGTCACGAAGGCCTATAGGACCACATCAACAGAGGCAATTCAGGTTATTGCCGGCGAAATGCCGATTGACCTACTGATCGTGGCAAGGGCAAGGATATATACAAAAAGAAAAGAACAAGACAACGGAATTAGTGTGGGAGGCATCCTTCGCGAAATCACACGGAAATGGCAGGAACGCTGGCAAACCACACCCAAAGGCAGAACGACATTCGAGTACTTCGGCAGCGTCCAGGACAGGCTGGAGAGCACATGGGTCCGCCTTGACCATTACGTGACCCAGTTCCTCAGTGGCCACGGAGACTTCAAGTCTAAGCTGAAATCACTCGGCCTAAGTGAGAATGGGACCTGTGAATGCGGCGAGGAAGAAACTCCAGGACACATCTTGCGCGACTGCCCCGCCTACGGAGAAGAGCGACAGAAACTAAGGAGCGAACTCGAAGGCCTGGATTTGACCTGACCAGGAGAGCCATGGGAACTCGTCACCAAGCCGGCGTTTCAGCACTTCCGCAACTACGCCAGAGGGGTCCTGCTCGCTAAAGAGAAGAAAAAGATTGGAGGCCCGCAAGAACCGAGGGGCACCCAGCAACAAGAGCAAACTGCGCGAAGACCAAGAGGGTCGGGACAAGAACCAGGACGAAGCCAGCCGATAAGAAGAAGTGCCAGACTGGATCAACGGGAACATCAACGCGGGAGTCAAGGACACCACGACACCCACAGCTCCCAGGGAAGGAACACAGCAAGTACACATTAGGA
>JACXII010000694.1:0-12570 GCA_014737395.1 Bombus waltoni
AAAGATTTAGGTGAAATTAGGGAATATCTTGGAATAAATATAGAGTATGATTATATCAAAAGGGAAATGAGACTAAGCCAAACGAGATACATCGAGTCATTGGTAAATAAATATAAAATACGTGATAGTAAACTGTACAGTACGCCTATGGAAACAAATTTAAAAGTCGAAAAGGCAGAGATAAATAGAGAGGATATCGGATACAGAAATTAGTTGGCGCATTGTTATATATAAGTTCAAACACCAGACCAGATATTAGCTATAGCGTAAATTACTTGAGTAGATTTCAAAATTGTTATAGCGAAACGCATTTTAAATATGCACTACGAATACTGAAGTATTTATATCGGACAAAAGATTTAAAGTTGTATTATAAGCGAAATGAAAATTGTGGGATGTTCAAACGTGGGACGTCGTTTGAACATGGGGGACACAGGTTGACAACGTTGGACACCGTGGGACACCGTTGGACACCGTTGGACACAATTGCACTCAGTTGGACACCGCTGGACACATTTGGACACCGTTGGACACCATTGGATACCATTGGACACCGTGGGACTTCGTTCCATTACGTGGGACAACTAACGACATTGTGGGACCCTGTGTACACCGTTAGACACCTTTGGTCAATGTGGGACACCGCTTGACACCGTTAGACTCCGTGGGACATCTTTGGAAACCGGTGGACACCGTGAGACACTGTGGGAAACTGTTAGGAAACGTGGGACGTCGTAGGAAACAATTGGACAATGTTGGACACCGCTGGACACAGTTGGACACCATGGGACACCGTGGGACGCCGTTGGACACCGTTAGACATCGTTACACACCGTTGGACACCTTTGGAAACCTTTGGACACCGGTGTCGAACGTAAGACACAGTTGGTCAACGTGGGACACCTTTGGTCAACGTGGGACACCGTTGGGCGTCGTTGGATATCGCTGGAAACCGTTGGACACCGTTGGACACCTTTGGTCAATGTGGGAAACCGTCGGACACAGTTGGACACAATTTGAATGTTTGAAAGAGTTGATTGGGATACGCGATGCTTCAGCATAGAAGTTATGTAAAATTTTATCAATCGCATAGTCATCACATTAACGCTGTAGCGATTGATCTGACACATTATCCTTTTCAATCGTCAAATGTGGCTCTTTCACATTTGACACGATTTTTCGTGTTTCGAAAACATATGGTTTGTTTGATAATTTATGTTACAATCGAGAAAGGATAATAGGTGAGAGATATAAAATGGAATTCTTTCACCATTAGGAAGATCACGTGTTCTTATTCATTATGTGTATATCATAATCGAATTTCTTGTTAATCCTACTCCCAAGTTCAGGTAACGAGATAATCCCAAGATAGATCTTCGTCAGTCTATTTCATTATATTTTGTACTTCATACTATTTGTGTTTTATGAAAGTAAGGTTCGTTAGAAAGAATTACATCACATAAAATCTTCGAAATAATTATCTTTTATATCGTATTTACAATGTTCTCCTTTTATTTCTATTACTAATGTTTATAAAACGTGAAGTAGTTATATCTGTAAGGGCTGTTATGCTATATATATATATATATATATATCTAAGTAAATTAATTTCAAATATATATATAATTCTTTCGTTCTTGAATATACTCGTGTAATTATTTTGACATTTAGCACAAAACTTGTGTACAATTCTAAGAAACCCGGATTTTATTTTTTTTTTTTTACAAATAGGAACAACCAATTTTTTTTGTTGGAAAAAGCATAATCAGAGAACATATTAATTGTACTAAGGAAGTGTGTGATGGCGTGGCTAAATTACATATACCAAATGTAAGAGTCGTAGAAACGTTGTGACACAGATGCAGTTGTGCTGGATGTCGGAAAAGATATAATATAACGAGTAGCGGGCTGAACATTAAAAAGTTGTTACATTAATATACCTGCTGTTGAAGGAATCAGTTATATTCAACTCGGCATATATCATGGGCTATTAAGTGCTATAAGACCAGTTATATTGGGAGGTCTGGATATTGTAGTTGAAGTAGACGAGACTGAGTTATTAGGGAGAAGAATTATTAGAAATCCTATATCTGTTGACGATATGATTCTCGATACCGCGTGGATATTGGGAGGAGTTGAAAAAAAAAATCCTAAAAATTTCATTCTAGGAAGAGCACCAATAGAACAATCAAATCGCTTGCGAGTTCAATGCAGGAAATTAAATTAGCTTCCTTACTTTTATATGCAGATGATCTTTGATGATGGCTTTGATCATAAGATAGTCAATCATAGCAGAGAGTTTGTTGCAGAAGATGAAACATATACTAATAGTATCGAAGGACTTTTTGGGAGTATGTAAAAAGTTCAATGGGGAAAGAACATTGTGTAATGCGCCTATACATATTGATAATTGGCCAATTCAATACACTGTAAAGCGTCGGTATATTATGGGTTCAACGAGAGAAGAATTTGCAGAACGATTTATTGAAATATTAATTCCATGGTTTAATTGGATTTCATTTTATACATAAAGCACAAAATAAATTTTATTCAGAAAATGAAGACTTAATCATTTTTTCTTGCCTTTTTTCGATTTTCATTGGTTGATTACATAGGCAACATACTAAGGAAGATTTTATAAGGAAGAATTTATATTGAAAAGTTTTTCACGGAAAACTCTGAGAGGTTCTGCGGATGGAATATTAAGTTGCATGAAAGTTTATGGAACAAAATGGACCAATATATTTCAATAAATAATATATCGAAATGCATATGCGCGGTGTTTGAATTTTTCTTAAAAATCAGAACAAATATTCCGTACAACTCAATAATAATATTCTGTCCTCTCGACCACAGTTAATACTTGTTAACTCACGAATAAGTATCGCCCTATCATAGTAGTAGCTATGATAAGGATGTGTGGAATTTAGAATTTCAGGATCAAACATCCCACAATCGTATTTTTATAGAAATTAAAATAAAAATTTTAAATAAAGAAAACAAAAATTAAGAGAACATGTACGAGAATAGAAATGAGAGATTTAAAAGCAATAACAACACAATTGATAGTAAAAGAAAAACAACTAACAATAAAAACAATTTAAAGTAACTACAGTAAAATAACCAAATTATTTTATAAAAGTATTTTAAATTGATATTAATATTAATAATTGATATTAATTAAAAAGGAATATAAAAGAAATCATGAAGATTAAGGGATGGGAATAACAGATAATCTGAAAGGAAATAATGAGATATTATAAACATAAGTATTATTCAGTTTTATATAAATTTAATAATTATTCTCGTGGTACATGACAAGAATCAAGACATTCAAACATCTAGCAATTAGATGTGACAGGATGTTGTCATTTGATTATAAAAGAAGACACAGCAAAGTGGTCAGATGTATCTGTTACGTCGCGTAACACAACCGTAGACCACCCCGCGGTCAAGATGGTTACCAGATGCACACAGGCATTTCTTGGGACACTCAATAGACCTAGGGACCCGTCATAAATAATCGTATTGTAACACACACAAATACATCAATCTGCATAAAAAAATCGTACTGTATAAAATTAAAACATATATTTTTCACCACAAAATGTCAAGAAACAGAACAAATATAGAACAAATTATATATTCAGAGACGCTGAGCTAACGGGGGTGATATTTTCAACAAGATATTTTATTTTACTTTGTCAAAGAAACGAAAAAGATGTTTTGAAACAGCTTGCTTCTATTAAAGAAAGAAAGCCTATGCGTCTATTAAAGAAATCAACGATTGCTGCGGAGTTTAACACTAAACCTACCGACATTTCCTGTATACCTAATCCTACCATGAGCGGTCAAATGACCGCTTCAAAAAAAAAAGAAAAAAAAAATATGTTACTTAATATAGAAAGAGATTTTAGCCAATTTTTTTCGGAAAGTAAACAATAAAGAAAGTTGTGAGTATTGAGAAATGGGTTGTAGGTATATTATTCTTCGGCCGCAGATATTGGCGCCGAAATGATGCGGTGCGTCACGGAGATAATAAAAGTGGCATCAACATCGTCGAACCTGAAGGGTACATACATAAGGATCCTGAAGGACGTGGCACGTAACATTACTGCCGCGACGACCGAGTTTACCAAAAGGTCAGTGCCCGCCAGCATCACCAAAGGCACTAGGATGTTGGAAGCGCGGTTGTCAGCGCTAGAGCAGGAGAACGCAGCCCTTCAGAGGGAAGTCTCTAGATTGACCGCTCTTCTGAAGGGCTCAACTCCTGAATCGGGTCATTCGCGAAGGGATGAAAAAAGCGTGAGTTCGCGCATCGACGCTCTTGAGAAAAAGTTCGAAGAGCTGACAACGAGGCCTAGAGAAGAAGGTCGGCGACGCAGCCTGGAGGCGCGAATTAGGATGAAAGATCCGAAAGATAGATGACCCGCGGCCACGGGTTGTTCCATCCATTTATCATCGCTCCCGAGGGAGCAGGAGGGTGGCGAGTGGAAGGTGGTCGGAAGAAGGAAGAAGAAGAACGCTGCAAGAAACATGGCGGCCACTGCTGCTCCACCGGTTAGAGATGGACAGCCGGAGAAGAGGACGGTCATATCGACGGGTAAGCCTCATAAGCCGAGAAAGCCCCGAAAAAGAAATTGGCACAGGCGCCTAACAAAGCTGTGCTCCCTCGGTCACCGCCTTCATCCGCGGTAACTATAACGTTGAACGAGGAGGCGAAGGTGTCCCACGCGGAAGTGTTATCAGCGGCTAGAGAAAAGATTCCGCTAGCCGAATTCGGAATCGCTTCCCTGAAGACGAGGTAGGCCGTGAATGGAGGTGTAATCTTCGAAGTCGGGGATAGAGACAGGAGAAAGGCATGCGTGCTTGCCACACGTTTAGCCCATGATTTGGACCCGGCCACAGCCAGAGTCGCGGCTTCATTTAGGACGGCGGAACTGAGAGTGACCAGGTTCAACTTCTCAGTCGGCAAGAAGGAGCTGCGGAATGTCTTGGCATTTTCAGCGGGATGCGGCGTTGCGAAGATGCAACTAGGAGACATTGGCTCCGCCAGAGATGGCCTTGCATCAGCCTGGGTACGGTGCCCTCTGTCCGCAGCGCGGAAACTAGCCCAGGCGGGAAGAGTAACTTTAGGCTGGTCCACAGCAAGGATCGAACCCATCTCGAAGAGGCCCTTGCAGTGTTTCAAATGTCTGGAGTTGCGACATGTGCGGGCGACATGCGAGTCCATGGTGGGTCGGAGTTACCTGTGCTACAGGTGCGGCGATACTGGTCATCGTGCTAGGGGCTGCCCAGCCTCCGGAAGTGTCCACTATGCGAGTCGCTCGGGGCACCCGCCGGCCACAGGATGGGCGGGGTGGTGTGCGCTCCCCAAAAATTCAAGAGGAGGCGACCCATCCGCGAGCCAGCTGCGGAAGGGAGGCAAGGAAGCACCGCCAAAACAGTAGATGGCCGGGAGGAGGACATGGAGTTGGCGCAATAATTCAAGCACCTCCTCCAAACCAACCTTGGAAGATCAAGACCTTGCGGTGGTGGCCGAGCTGTATCGGGTCCCCGACGCCCCTAACTGGGTCGGGGATGGATCAACAGCCATAACGTGGACGTCAGCGTTGTGTGGCCTCGGCGTCCTGCTTGACGTCCTGGAATGGTGGTGGTAGGCGTATACGTCTCCCCCAACATCGGCCTGACTGCGTTCGAGCATTTCTTAGACAGGGTTAGAAATTGCGTGGCAAGCTACCTCCCCCGCCAAGTTCTTGTTTTGGGAGACTTTGACGCCCATTCCTCGCAGTGGGGTAACCCAAGGACGAACGATCGTGGACGGACGCTGGCAGATTGGGCTGCAGGCCTTGAACTCCTATTAGTTAACAGGGGCTCCGCAAAGACCTGCGTAGCGTCGCGAGGATCTTCCGTGGTCGACATCACGTGGGCAACACCTAATGCCTTCCGTCGAGTCTCGGACTGGAAAATGGGTATCGAGACTCTCTCGGATCGCCTATATATATTTATGAAGGTGGCGCCCGAGATTACGCCCGCTACACGGGCCTGCAGTGCCCGAAGAAGAGCGAAAAGATCTCGTTCTCGCCCACCACCAAGATGGCGCATCAAGGAAAGGGACAACGATCTACTGCAGGCGGCAGTCTTGGTGGCTGCCTGGAGCTGGGCGCCCTATACGACGCAGGGAAACATCGATGAGGAGGCGGAGATTCTTCGTCGGGACATGGGCGTGTGACGCCTCGATGCCGCGTTCCGTGTCCGGCGGTAATCAGAAGCCGGTCATATATTGGTGGAGCCCCGAGATCGCGGAGCTTCGGGCTTGCTATGTTCGGGCTCGCAGACGATTCCAGAGGGCTCGCCGTCGACGTGGCCGCGACGAAGAGGAAATCGCCCGCAACTACGGTGAGTACAGAGATGCGCGACGCTCTCTTCAATTGGAGATTAAGACCGCGAAAGCCCGGTCCTGGATGTGAGACTGTTAAAAAGGCTGTACATTTATAATGTACATGTGAGTGTGAGTGTGAGAGTGAGGGAGCGAGTGGCGAGTGGCACATGTATGTGTTCCCTCCCTTAAAGTGTGTGTAGGCACCGCAAGACGGTCCGAGCTCTCGGAGAGACAAAAAAGCATCTGTCGTAAATGAAAAGCGAAGTCCGCGTGTTGAGTTGCTAGGGCAATCCAAATATTGTAACCCATGCTGTGGAACTTGAATAAAGTCTTGTTACATTTCAATTTCTTAACAGAGACAACCACCACAGCCATCCTCCGCTCGGACAGTGGAGTGGCGGAAGGAAATGGCGGTCAGCGAGAATGAGCTGCCGTGGCCGGTGAAGAGAATGGCCTCCCGAGACGTAGCTCCGGGACCGAACCGAATCCCAGACCGGATATGGGTGGAAACGATAGAAGTCATGGCACCCAGACTGCGAGAACTCTTCAGTGGATGCCTAAGGAAGGGAGTCTACCCTCGGATATGGCGGTTGGCAAGATTGGTCCTCCTTCGAAAAGAGGCCCGACCGATGGACTCGCCGTCCACGTGTCGGCCAGTGTGCCTCCTAGACGAGGTCGGAAAGCTATTCGAAAGAATAATCGCCGCCCATCTGGAGGCCCATATGTTGGAGCGGTTGCCTGGTTTGCACGAAAGCCAATTTGGATTTCGGCGGGGACACTCGACGATCGACGCGGTCAACCGTGTGCGAGCCATTTCCGAGGCCATAGTTTCTCGAGGTGGAGTGGCGTTAGCGGTGCCTCTTGATATTACCAACGCGTTCAACGCCATACCTTGGGACGTAATAGTCGGGGCTCTGGAAGATTTCGATGTGCCTCCCTATCTTATCCGCCTCATCCGGGCGTACTTGAGCGAAAGGTGGGTCGGCTACACCGGCGAGAATGGCGAAGAGAAGAGATCAGTCGAGTGGTGCGTCCGACAGGGCTCTGTGTTGGGACCCATCTTTTGGATCGCCGCCTACGACTCAGTGCTTCGTCGTCCCCGGCCCCCAAACACAGATATGATGTGTTACGCCGACGACACCTTGGTCCTGGCCGGGGAGCGTTGGTACGAGGAGGTTTTGCGTCTCGGCGAGCTTGTCGTGGTATGCGCCATGTGGGCTATCCGGAGACTGCGCTTGAGCGTGTGCGCTGCCAAGTCCGAAGCAATATGGTTTTATGACCTCAAGCTCAGGGAGGCCCCTCCACCAGGCCTCTGCGTGGACATAATGGGAGAAGAAGTCCAGGTTCGTTTTCGGATGAAGTATCTTGGCCTCACATTAGACGACGGATGGACCTTCGAGTCGCATTTCGAACTTTTAGTCCCGAAGGTGACGGCGGCAGCCAACACCCTGTGCGGCTTATTGCTGAATATCTTCGGGGCTAGAGTCGGAGTACGTCGGCTGTACGAAGGAGTGATTCGGTCCCGTGTGTTGTACGGGGCCCGGTGTGGACTAGAGATCGGATGGCGAGTCGTCGCAGTCGATTACTGCTGAAAAGGTTGCATAGGATGACTGTCATCGGATCGTTCGAGGATACAGAACAATATCCCACGCGTTGGCGTCTGTTTTAGCGGTGTCCCTGCCGTTCGAACTTCCGGCCTTGGCGCTCCAGCGAGTGTACGAACACCGAAGGGGCCGACAAGTTACCGGAGACATTCAGCAGGAGGCGAGACAGAAGACATGGGAGCGATGACGCTGGGATCTTCTAGCCGAGGAGACGGTCCGGGCTCACCGAGCGATCAGGGCGGTGCTATCCAACTGGGAGGCTTGGAAGGACAGTGGCTTTATTCTTAATAGTATTTTAGTTCTACATGTGGGTTATTATATCTGAAGGCCCAGGCAACACAATCGCTCTTCTTTTTCTCTACGACTGACTCTCTTTTGTCTCAACAAAGGCCCGGACCGTTTTGCAACGCCTACACACACTAGGATGCATACATGTGCCGCTCTCTAGTCGCTCCCTCATTCTCACAATCATACGTACAATACAAATGTACAACCTATATAACACCTTCAAGTCGTCATGGTCGACGGATTGGCCCTCTCGTCGATTTTGGAAGCTATGCTGAGGGGCAACAGGAGTACCTCGCTGTCCGTACCTTATGCCAACGGGTTATGCTCACAAAGGAGCAAGCAGAAAGAGAGAAGGAGAGAATGCGCCATCGTTCCAGGCGTGGCGTTAGGAAATGTGGTTCCTCTTAACGGTCAAACGAGACAGGGATGGCTTCCTTAGAAGCTAGGGAGAAGACGGAGGAGTGCAGCAGCAGCAATTCGTCAAGAGGAGCCGGGGCACTTCTGACAAGCGTCAGGAAGGCCACCGTGGGGTTTTAGTCGGTAAGAGTCCGACACTACCCTGCCGCTTGCGGCGGGGTGTCCATGAGGATTTCCCCACGTAGAGAAAAGGCTGCAGATAGCCTGAGTATGAATTGTGAACGAACTGTTTGATTCAAATGTTAATGCAAGAATTAACTCGGACGAATTATGCGAGTATGATTCGTATAACGTTTGACTTGATGAGTTAAGACTGTGACTGAGTGATTGAGAATATGTTGTGACGTGTCTCGACGTATGCTAACGAAGAGAACTATTGGAAACTGCCAATCTTTATTCCTCTGTCTTTTGTTTCTCCCCACCATGCATGTATTTCATAACCGTTTGTGGTACCGATCACGTACGCCATCGTTCGACCCAAGATCGAAGAATACCTATGACTCATTTATTACCGAATTCTCTCGAAACGCAACATGGGATACGTCCCGCAACAGTGTATATATTTACGGCGTAGTAGGTAAAAGATACCAACGTCTCCGGGCCAGGCCGGTGTGGTCCCAGAAGATCGTACTGTTTACACTGAAAATGTCGAATTTATGTGCAATCATTCGAAAAAGAAATTAAAAGACCAACATGACACTAGTCGAAGATTATTTAATAGCTATTTAAACGAATTTGAATTCAACTATCATTATTCGAATCAAACAAAAGTATTGAACATATTTCCGAATGTAATCAAAAGTGTTCCTAAATAAATCTATTTTTGAAAAATAGTTTTTACGATTAACGTTTTTATACTGCAAATTTTCAAACATTATATACGTTTCTTCTTATACAATATTACAATTCAAGTACTTTAATTTTTGAAGTAAAATTTAATAAATTCCTACATAGTGTTAAGGGGAAGGCAAAATGCGAAATGTTTATATGAAAGCAGTGATGAAGAATTCCGTGACAGCGACGGGGTTGTACCAATTAGAAGGCATGTGAGACGTTTACTTATAGATAACGATAGTGAAGAGAAAAGTACATTGCCTGAATCATGTATATGATAATTTGGCAGAAAGCGAAAAACACAGCAACCATTTGGAAAAATTCAAATCATTTAGAGCTATTTTCTATTATATTTGATGATGAATTTTGGGAAATACTTGCTACTGAAACAAATAGCTTTGCATGCCAGACAATGAACGACGAGGGGAAAGAAAGAAAGTGGACAACACATGGTACCTTGTTACTTTGGACGAAGTGAGAGCCTACTGTGCATTTTGTTGGCTCAAATCAAAAAATCAAATAACCAAATGTATTGTTCTGAAAGAGCATTAGTAGATACGCCAATATTTGAAAAACTAATAACTTTCAAAATATTTGGACAAATTTCGAGATTTTTACATTTTTTGCGAAAATAAAACTGTTGACAGTAATGACCGACTTCGAAAAATAAGACCTACCATAAACGTCTGGAATGAGAACTTTAAATAAATGTACACACCGAATGAAACTGCCAGTATAGATGAATCCCTAAATTATGCGAGGCAAGTAAGGGTTTTTGTCATGATTAGAAGAAATATACTAACCAGGACAAAATTAATCGAAATAGTGCATCGCAGAATATTGCCATGGACTTGGCAAAATCTATACTATATAAGGGATATACTTAACAAAATATGTCAAAGGATATTCCAGAGAATATTTTAAAGAAAGGAGGATGTGTATGGAAAAGTTCTAATGGTTTGTTGATTCTGAGCTGGAAAGACGAGTACGACGTGTATATGGTATCAACGAATCACGAAAGTGTAAAAATGACTGAACAGACAAACAAACTGTTTAAAAAAAAAAAGAAACCTAAATTCATCTTGGAATATAATAAGGAAATGGAATTGATCATCGAAATCAGAACAATACACGGTCAAAGAAAGAAAACATATGTTGGTACTTCCCCCAGAAATCTGCTGCTAATTAAAAAGAAAACACGCGTTTTTAATTTAATGACATTGATAAATTAAAAATTAAAAAGACGCATTTTATAAGAATTTTTAAGTTTTTGGTGTCTAAACAAAGTTAACATCGATATCAAATCATTTCTATTTATTCTACAGTCGTCGTTCGATACCACTTCTTGCCCTGTATTCTTGTTTGCTTCATAGGTTCTCGATTCTATTTGTATGTACTCCCTCAGAAGTAATAAACTCCTGGAAATGATTTACTGTTTGATACATAATTCCAAATTGGCTTACTGCCGATGGATAGGAAGGATAACCACCTGTACATATGAGAGTTCCTGGATACACATACTCTTTTTAAAGTAACGTCTTGACCTTCCTATTAATTACTAGTTTTAGAAAAAACTTAGTACCACTAAAACACAGCACTATCTACTGAATGCCAGGTATATTATCTAGCTCATTGCTTGGATTTGTTATTATCATCCATTGCAAATAACTATTTCATTTACTTGAATGGTTCTCCCCCTCTGCCAATTTTTTCTCCAATATTTTTGATTGTAAAACTATTTCTACAATTCTGTCTATTAACTTTGCATACCTATTCTCTGTAATTTCATACATGAAGACAGCTTTGTATGTGTCAAAATCTAATAGCCAACATTGAATTATCCTTAGAATCTTTTCAAATTCGATGGTAAAGCCTTTGAATTTAATTCCATCTTTTATCGATAATTTTTTTTACATACCCTGTTTTGACAAGTTAAAATTTTACCACCTGCAGTTTTCTTACAAAGATAAATTCTCATCATGCCAGAACAGAGCATCATACCAGATTATTTTGCATTTGATGAGAAAATCTGCTTCCTTGTTATCTATATATATAGAAAAATACTGATAGAGATCTGAAATCTAAGCCAAAAGTTGATTTCTATCTATTTTTAGCGGCTAGAGAAACCTCTTTAATAGTTTGATACTTTTACTTTAAAAAAGCGCGGTCGAAAAAAGCATGGTCCAAAATTTCATTAAATTGATGTTCAACGAATTTTAGATTGATGTGTTTTTTTTTAATTTGCCGCAGATTTTTGAAGTGGCACCTATATGTTGGTTAACGAATAAATATATCAGAGGTAATTTTAGAAACTGTCCAATTATTGAACGGAAAACGTGGATTCCTTCACTACATGAAACATCTTTTCGACTCCAAGCGCAATATTGGACCCACTTCTTAAAGCATATCGATCCAACGCTTCGAAAGAAAAACGCAACAAGGATGTGCAAAGTTTGCTATAAACACGATGCACGAAGCGAAACGACGTGGGAATGCACAGAGTGTAGGATATCGCTACATCTACCACAATGTTTTCGAAAGTACCATAACACGCACGACCGCCAATTTATAATTTTACTTTTTTTTTATTTACTTTGAACCGTGAGTATTATTACATTCCTTCTGACGGAATCACATCCGAAGACGTTCAGAGGACTGTAACTTCTAAAAAATACTATTATTCATGTATGAAATATCGTTTTGTAACTGTTATTTGTAGCATTTTTAGTAGTTTTTAAATTATATTTTAAAGGATCGCGTAACTTTTTCAAAAGATTTACTGAATTTCCAGAAAAAATTACTATTCTTTCAAAAATATTTCTATTTGACAAGTGCTCACAGTTGCTAATCCATTAAAAATTTTAATTTAGTATATAATTTCTACCCAAATATTTACTATGAAATTGAATAAAAAAGAAACAATGATGTATGATTTGACTAAGCATTACAAATAGATGAATGTGTTACAAAAGGGCACGGGTCTAATATGTAATTTACACCACGATGATATACATAAATATATCTAGAGAAAAATGCCAAATGCAA
>JACXII010000755.1:0-12876 GCA_014737395.1 Bombus waltoni
GACGTCGTGGGACGTCGTGGGACGTCGTGGGATGTCGTTGGATGTCGTGGGAGGTCGTGGGACGTGGTGGGATGTCGTGGGATGTCGTGGTACGTTGTGGCATGTCAGGAATGTTCTGGGATGTCGTGGGACGTGGTGGGATGTCGTGGAATGTCATGGGACGTCGTGGGACGTCCTGGGTCGTCGTGGGACGTCCTGGGTCGTCCTGGGACGTCGTGGGATGTCGTGGGACGTCGTGGGATGTCGGTGGATGTCGTGGGACGTCGTGGGACATAGTGGGACACCGTGGTACAGAGTGGGACACCGTGGGTCAACGTGGGACATCGTGGGATGTCTTGAGAAATCGTGGGACACCGTGGGACGGTGTGGGACACTGTGGGACACCGTGGGACGTCGTGTTATGACGCGGAATGTCTTCGGACGATGTTGTATGTCATGGAATGTCGTGGGACACCGTGGGACGTCGTGCGAGGTCGTAGGAAATCGTGGGACACCGTTGGACACCGTGGGAGATCTTGGGACAACCTGAGATATCTTGAGATGTCGTCGGAAGTAGTGGGAATCCATGGGACGTCGTGGGATGCCCTGGGAAACCGTTGGACACCGTGGGACACCGTGGGGCGCCGTGGAATGTCGTGGGACTTCGTGGGAGGTCGTAGGAAATCGTGGGACACCGTGGGACCACGTGGGGAACCGCGGGATGTCGTGGGATGTCTTGGGATATCGTGGGATGTCTTGGGATGTCGTGTGATGTCCTGGGATGTCGTCGGACGTCGTGAGACGTCGTGGGACGTCGTGGTATGTCGTGGGAAGTCGTGGGATATCGTGGGACGTCGTGAGATGTCGCGGGATATCGTGGGACACCGTGAGACATCGTAGGATTTCGTGGGACGTCGTGTGATTTCGCGGGACGTCGTGTGATTTCGCGGGACGCCGTTGGACACCGTGGGACACCGTGGGACGCCGTGGGATGTCGTGGGACACCGTGGGACGACGTGGGATGTCGTGGCATACTGTGGGGCGTCGTGGAACACCGTGGGAAATCGTGGGACACCGTGGGACATCGTGGGACACCGTGGGTCATCGTGGGAATCCGTGGAACGTCGTGGGATGCCGTGGGATACCGTTGGACCCCTTGGGACACCGTGGGACGCCGTGGGATGTCGTGGGACACCGTGGGACGACGTGGGATGTCGTGGGATATCGTGGGACGTCGTTGGACAGCGTCAGACACCGTGGGAATCCGTGGAACACCGTGGAGCACCGCGGGACGTCGCGGTATTTTGTGGGACTGCGTTTGGACAGCGTGGAATGTCGTGGGACGTTGTGGCATATCGTGGGACGTCGTGGGATGTAGTGAGATAGTGTGGATCGTTGTGGGTCATCGTGAGATGTCTTCGGACACCGTGGGCACCGTGCCACACCGTGGGACATCGTGGGACACCGTGGGACACCGTGGAATGTCGTGGGACTTTGTGCGACACCGTGGGACCACGCGGGGCACCATGGGATGTCGTGGGATGTCGTGGAATGTCGTGGGACGTCGTGGGACACCGTGGGACATTGTGGGACACCGTGGGACACCGTGGGACAGCGTGGGACACCGTGGGACATCGTAGGACACTTTGGGACATAGTGGGAGACCGTGGGACATCGTGGTACACATCGGGACATCGTGGGACACCGTGGGATGTCGTGGGACGTCGTGGGATATCGTGGGACGTCGTGGGATGGCGTGGGATAGTGTGGGTCGATGTGGCACATCCTTTGATGTCTTGGGAGACCGTGGGACATCGTGGGACATCGTGGGTCACCGCGGGATGTCGTGTAACATAGTGGGACATCGTGGGACACCGTGGGATGTCGTGGGACGTCGTGGGGTATTGTGGGACGTCGTGGGATAGCGTGGGATAGTGTGGGACGATGTGGCACATCCTGGCATGTCTTGGGATACCGTGGGACACCGTGGGACATCGTGGGTCACCGCGGGATGTCGTGTAACACAGTGGGACATCGTGGGATACCGCGGGAGGTCGTGTGACACCGTTGGACACCGTGGGACATCGTGTGATACCGTGAGACATCATGGGACACCGTGGTACGTCGTGGGACGTCGTGGGGTTTTTTGGGACGTCGTGCAATTTTTTGGGAAGGCGTGGAACACCGTGGGATGTCGTGGAACATCGTGGTATTTCGTGCGATACCATGGGGCGTCGTGGGATGTCCTGGCACGTGGTGGGAAGTCGTGGGACGCCGCGGGAAGTCGCTGGACGACGTGGGATATCGTGGAATGTCGACGGACGTCGTGGTATGTCGCTGAATGTCGTCGGACGTCGTGGTATGTCGTGGAATGTTGTGGGACACCGCGGGACGTCGCGGCATTTCGTGAGACGTCGTGGGACACCGTTGGACACCGTGGGGCACCGTGGGACATAGTGGGAAACCGTTGGAGACCGTTGAACGCCGTTGGACTCCGCTGGACACCGTTGGACACTCTTGAACACGGTTTTATGTCGTGGGACACCCTGAAACACCGTTGGATGCCGTAGAACACCTTCGGACCACGTTGGACACCTCTGGACACCGTTGGACTTCAATGGATGCCGTTGGGTACCTTTGTTCAACGTGGGACACCGTTGGACACCGTGGGAATTCGTGGGACAACGTTGGACACCGTGGGACACCGTTTGTACACGTGGGACGTCGTGGGACAACTTGGGACGCCGTGGGACACCACTGGACACCGTTGAACACCTTGGCACACCATTGGATGCCATTGGACACCGTGGGACGTCGTGTCATGTCGTAGGACAACTTAGGACATTGTGGGCACCGTTGGTCACCGTTGGACACCGTTGGATACCATTGGATACCATTGGACACCGTGGGACGTCGTGGGATATCGTGTTACAACTTGGGACATTGTGGGACACCGTTGGACACCGTCGGACACCGTTGGTCAACGTAGGACACCGTTGGACACCATTGGACACCGTGGGACGTCTTGGATTGGTGGGACACCTTGGGACATACTGGGACCCTGCTGGACACCGATTCACTCACTTGGTCAACGTGGGACACCGTGGGACGTCGTGGGACACCGTGGGACATAGTGGGACACCGTGGCACATCGTGGGACGCCGTAGGATATCGTGGGACACATTTGGACGCCGTTCGGCACCATTGGACACCGTTGGAAACGGTTGAACACAGTTGGACACCGTTGGTCACCATTGGACACCATGGGACGCCGTTGGACACCGTGGGACAACGTGGGTCGTTGTGGGACATCGTGGGATATCTTGGGACACCGTTGGACACCGTTGGACGCCGTTGGACAACGTTGGACAGTGTTGGAATCCGTTGGACACCGTTGGACAACTTTGGACTTCGTTGGACACCGCTGGACACCGTGGGCACCGTTGGACACATTTGGCCACCGATGGACACCGCTGGACACCGTCAGACACCGTTGGACACCGTTGGACACCGCTGGACACCGTTGGACGCCGTTGGACTCCGTTGGACACCACTGGACACCGTTAGAAACCGCTGGACACCGTTGGACAGCGTTGGAATCCGTTGGACACCGTTGGACAACTTTAGACACCGTGGGATGTCGTGGTACACCGCGGGTCGCCGTTGGACGCCTTGAGACACCGTTGGACACCGTGGGACGCAGTGGGATGTCGTGGGACACCGTGGGTCGTCATGGGACACAGTGGGACGCCGTGGGACTTCGTGGGAAATTGTGGGACGGCGTTGAACACCATGGGACGTCGTGGGACACCGTGGGACGACGTGGGACACCGTTGGACACCGTTGGACGCTGTTGGATGCCGTTGGAGACCGTTGGACAGCGTTGCACTCCGTTGGACACCGGTGGACACCGCTGGACGCAGTTGGTGGCCGTTGGACACCGGTAGATACCGCTGGACACCGTTTTACAGCGTTGGAATCCGTTGGAATCCGTTGGAATCCGAATCTAACCGTCTCCCACGGTCTCCGACGACATCTTACTACCTCCCACGACTACCCACGACGTCCCACGGTATCCCAAGACATCCCACGACGTCCCGCGGTGTCCCACGGTCTCCGACGACATCGCACGACGTCCCACGACGTCCCACGGTGTACCACGACGTCCCACGGTGTACCACGACGTCCCACGGTGTCCAACGGTGTCCGACGTTGTCCAATGGTGTTCCACGGTGTTGCAAGACGTCCCACGGTGTCCAATGGTGTAAAACGGGGTAAACGAAGCCCAAATGTGTCCAACAGAGACCAAAGCTGTCCCAAGGTGCCCAACGATGTCCCAAGGTGTCCAACGGTGTCGATTGGTTTCCATCGGTGTACAACTGTGTCCACAGGTGTCCAACGGCATCCAACGGTATCCAACAGTGTCCAAAGGTGTCCAGCGGTTTCCAACTGTGTTCAGCGGTGTTAAGCGGTGTCCAACTATGTCCAACGGTGTTCCACGACGTCCCACGGTGTCCAACGGTGTTCCACGACGTCCCACGGTGTCCAACGGTGTCCCACGAAGTCCCACGAACTCCCACGACGTCCCACGGTGTCCCACGGGGACCCAAGACATCCCAATCAAGTCTGACGGTGTCCCACGTTGTCTAACGGTTTTCAACGGTGTCCAACTGTGTCCCATGATCTCCGACGACATCCTACGACGTCCAGCGACGTCCCACGGTGTCTCTCGACGTCCAGCGGTGTCCCACAACGCCCCACGGTGTCCCACGACGTCCCACGGTGTCTCCCACGTTGACCAAATGTGTGCAAAGGTATTCAACGGTGTCCATCGGTGACCAGAGTAGTCCCACTGTGACCCACGGTGCTCAACGGTGTCCAACGGTGTCCAACGATGTCCCAAGGTGTCCAACAGTGTCCAGCGGTGTCCAACTGTTTCCAACGGTGTCCCACGAACTCCCACGGTGTCCAACGGCGTCCTGCTGGGTCCCACGATGTCCCAAGATTTCCCGCGACATCCAAGACGTCCCACGGTGTCCCACGATGTATCAAGATATCCCACGAAATCCCAAGACCTCCGGCGGTGTCCCACGGTACCCCACGACTTCCCACGACGTCCCACGGTGTATCACGACGTACCACGGTGTCCCAGAACGTCAGACGGTGTCCCACGACGTTCCCCTGTGTCCCACGGTGTCCCATGACATTCCACGATGTCCCACGGTTTCGCACGTAGATGAAAGGTGTCCCGCGACGTCTCATGGTGTATCACGACGTCCCACGGTGCCCCACGGTGTCCCACGGTGTTCCACGACATCCCACGACGTCGCACGGTTTCGTACGTAGACCAACGGTGTTCAACGGTGTATACGGCGTCCTACGGTCTCCGAAGGCATACTACGGCGTCCCACGATGTCCCACGATGTCCAACAGTGTCCCACGATGTCCCACGGTGTCCCACGATGTCCCAAACTGTCCCACGACGTACCATGATATCCCACGACATTCCACGACGTCCCACGGTGTCCCACGGTGTCCCACGGTGTCCCACGATGTCCCATAATGTCCCATAATGTCCCACGGTGTCCCAAGACGTACCACAATTCCCACGGAGTCCCACGACATACCACGACGTCCCACCGTGTCCGACGATCTCCCGCCGTGTCCCACGGTGTCCCACGGTGACCTACGCTGTCCGACGATGTCCTAAGACGTACCACGGTGGTGTCCAACGTTGTCCAATGGTGTCCAACGAAGTCTAATGTTGTCCAACGGTGTCCAACGGATTCCATCGCTGTCCAACGGTGTCCAACGGCGACCAACGGTGTCCAACGGTGTCCAACGGTGTCCAACAGTGTCCAAGGGTGTCCAACGGTGTCCAATGGCGTTCAACGGTATCCAACGGTGTCCAACGGTGTTCAATATTGTACAACGGTGCCCAACGTTGTCCAACAGTATCTCACGAGTACCACCGGTGTCCAACGCCTTCCAAAGGTGTCTAACGTTGACCAACGGTGTACAACGGCTTCCAACGGTGTCTAACGTTGACCAAATGTGTCTAACGGTGTCCAGCGGGGTCTCAGAATGTCCCAAGGTGTCCCACGACATTAAAGTCGTCCCACGGTGTCCAATGGTGTCCACAGGTGTCCAGCTGTGTCCAGCGGCGTCAACGGTGTCCAGAGTTGTTTCACGTTGTTCAACGGTGTCCAACGTAGTCCAACGGTGTGCAACGTTGTCCAACGGTGGCCAACGGTGTCCAACGGTGTCCAACGGCGTCCAACGGCGTGAAACGGTGTCTAACGGCGTCCAACGGCGTTCAACGGTGTCCAACGGTGTCCAACGGTGTCTAACCTAGTCCAACGTTGTCCAGCGGTGTCCAACGGTGTCCAACGGCGTGAAACGGTGTCTAACGGCGTCCAACGGCGTTCAACGGTGTCCAACGGCGTCCAACGGTGTTCCACGAGGAACCAGGGTGTCCAACGATGTCCCACGGTGTCTCACGTTGACCAAAGGTGTCCAACGGGGTCCAGCGGGGTTCCAGGATGGCCTAAGGTGACCCACGACATCCAAGATAACCCACGGTGTCCAATGGTGACCAACGGTATCCAACGGTGTCCAGCGGTGTCCAACGGTGTCCAACGGTGTCCATCGGTGTCCATCTGTGTCCAATGGTTTTCAACGATGTCCCATGGTGTCCCACGAAGTTCACCGGTGTCCCACGACGCCCCACATTGTCCCACGATGACCAAGGGTATCCAACGGTGTCCAGCGGGATCCCAGTATGTCAGAAGGTGTCCAACGGCATCCAAGAAGTCCCACGGGTTCCAATGGTGGACAGCGGTGTCCAGCGGTGTCCAACCGTGTCCATCGGTGTCCAATGGTTTTCAACGATGTCCCACGGTGTCCCACGAAGTTCCACGGTGTCCCACGACGTCCCACATTGTCGCACGTTGACCAAGGCTGTCCAACGGTGTCCAGCGTGGTCACAGTATGTCCCAAGGTGTCCAACAACATACAAGACGTCCCACGGTGTGCAATGGTGTCCAAAGGTGACCAACTGTGTCCAACGGTGCCCAAAGGTATCCCACGTTGTCCAGCGTCGTCCTTCGTAGTCCAACGGTGTCCCACGACGTCCCACGGAGTCCAGCGGTGTACAACGTAGTCCAACGGTGTCCAACGGTGTGCAACGGCGTGAAACGGTGTCTAACGGTGTCCAACGGCGTTCAACGGTGTCCAACGGCTTCCAACGGTGTTCCACGAGGTCCCACGGTGTCCAACGATGTCCCACGGTGTCCCACGTTGACCAAGGGAGTCCAACGGTGTCCAATGGGATCCAAGTATGTCCCAAGTTGTCCTACGACAGCCAAGACGTCCCACGGTGCCCAACGGTGTCCAGAGGTATCCAACTGTGTCCTACGGTGTCCAACGGTGTCCAACGGAGTCCAAGGCTGTCCAACGGTGTCCAACGGTGTCCAACGGTGTCCAACGGTGTCCAACGGTTTCCCACGCAGTCCAACGGTGTCCCACGACGTTACTCGGTGTCCAACGGTGTCCAACGTAGTCTAATCTAGACCAACGTTTTCCAGTGGTGTCCAACGGTGTCCAACGGCGTGAAACTGTGTCCAACGGCGTCCAACGGTTTCCAACGGCGTCCAACGGCGTCGCACGTTGTCCTACGAAGTCCCACGACGTCCTACGGTGTCCCATGATGTCCCACGGCGTCTCACGAAGTCCCACGGTGTCCCACGTTGACCAAAGGTGTCCAACGGGTTCCAGCGGGGTTCCAGGATGTCTTAAGGTGACCCACGACATCCAAGATAACCCACGGTGTCCAATGGTGACCAACGATATCCAACGGTGTCCAGCGGTGTCCAACGATGACCAACGGTGTCGCAAGATGCCCCACGACGTCCTAAGGTTTCCCACGACGAACCGCGGTATTCAACGACAAAACACGATGAACCGCGATGTCCCACGGTGTCCCACGGTGTCCCACGACGTCGTACGGTGTCCCACGACGTCGTACGGTGTCCCACGACGTCGTACGGTGTCCCACGACGTCGTACGGTGTCACACGACGTCCCACTGTGTTTTACGATGTCCCACGGTGTCCCACGACGTCCCACTGTTGTTCCACGACGTCCCACGGTGTCTCACGTCGTCTCACAGTGTCCAACGGTTTCCACCGTTGTTAAACTGTGTCCAACGGTGTCCCACGAAATCACGCGGCGTCGAACGATGTCTCACGGTGTCGAACGGTGTCCAACGGTGTCCATCGGTGTCCAACGTTGTCCAAAGGTGTTCCACGTTGTCCCACGATATCCCACGGTGGCCCACGACGTCCCACAGTGTCCCACGACATCCCACAACGTCCCACGGTGTCCCACGTTTGAAAAAGGTGTCCCACGACATCCCACATCTTCCTACGGTTTCGTACGTTGACCAACGGTGTTCAACGGTGTCCAACGGTGTACTACTATCTCCGACGACATTCTACGATGTCCCACGGTCTCCCAAGTTGACCAACGGTGTCCAATGGTGCCCCACGGTGTTGCAAGACGTCCCACGGTGTCCAATGGTGTAAAACGGGGTCCAACGAAGCCCAAATGTGTCCAACAGTGACCAAAGCTGTCCCAAGGTGGCCAACGATGTCCCAAGGTGTCCAACGGTGTCAAACGCTGTCCCACGGTGTCCTACGTTGACCAACGGTGTTCTAAGTTGACCACCGGAGACCAATGGATTCTAAAGGTGTCCCACAGGGTCCCGCGTTGACCAATGTTGTTCAACGGTGTCCAACGGTTTCCAACGGCGTCCAACGGTGTACAGCTGTGTCCAAGAGTGTCCAAAGCTGTCCCACGGCGTCCCACGGTGTCTAACGGAGTCCAACTCTGACCAACGATGTATAACGATGTCCAGCGTTGTCCAATGTTGAAAAACGGTGTTCTACGTTGTCCAACAGTATCCAACGGTGTCCAACGGCGTCAAACGGTGTCCAACGGTCTCCAACGGTGTCCCACGTGTCCAGCGCAGTCCAAAGGTGTTGAACGGTATCCCACGGTGTCCAGCGGTGTCCAGCGGTGTCCAGCGGTGTCCAGCAGTGTCTAACGGTGTCCAACGGTGTCCCATGGTGTCCCACGCTGTCCCACGGTGTACCACGACGACTCACGATGTCCCAAGTTGACTAGAGGTGCCTAGTGGTGTCCAATGGGGTCCCACAGTGTCCCAAGTTGTCCCACGACATCCCACGACTTCCCACGGTGTCCAACGGTGTCAAACGCTGTCCCACGGTGTCCAACGGTGTCCAACGCTGTCCAGCGGTGTCCAGCGGTGTGAAAGGTGTCTAAAGGTGTCGCACGACATCCCACGACGTCAAACGGTTCCCAACGGCGTCCAACGGTGTCCAGCTGTGTCCAAGAGTGTCCAAAGTTGTCCCACGGCGTCTCACGGTGTCCAACGGTGTCCAGCGATGTCCAGCAGTGTCCAGCTGTGTCCAAAAGTGTCCAAAGCTGTCCCACTGCGTTCCAAGGTGTCCAACGGTATCCAGCGGTGTCCAGCGCTATCAGGCGACATCCCACGGTTTCCAACGGTGTCCAATGGCGTCCCAAGGTGTAGAACGGTGTCCCACGGTGTCCCACGGCGACCCACAGTGTACAACGGTGTCCAACGGTGTCCCACGTTGACCAACGGTGTCCTACGTTGATCAACTGTGTCCAACGGTGTCAAGCGTGTCCCACGGTGACCAGCGGTGTTCCAAGGTGTCCTACGGCGTCCAACGGTGCCTCACAGTGTCCAACGGTGTCCAACGGTGTCCTACTGTGACCAACGTTGTCCAGCGGTGTCTAACGGTGTCCAGCGGTGTCCAACGGTGTCCCACGGCGTGCAACGGTGTCCAACGGTGTCCAGCGGGATCCCACGACGTCCCACGGTACCCAACGTTGTCCAGCGGTGTCCAGCGGTGTCCATCGGTGTCCAATTGTGTCCAACTGTGTCAAGCGGTGTCCCACGGTGTCCCGCGGTGTTCCACGACGTCCAACGATCTCGCAAGTTGACCAAAGGTGTCCCAAGTTGATCAGCGGTGTCCTACGTTGACCAAAGTTGTCTAGCGGTGTCCAACGGAGTTCGACAATGTCCCAAGAGGTCGCACGACATTCCAAGACGTCCCACGGTTGTTCGATGGTATCCAATGGTGTCCAACGGTGTCCAAATGTGTCCAGCGGTGTCCAACGGTTTCCAGTTGAGTCCAACGTTGTCCCACAGTGTCCCACGACGTCCCACGGTCTCGCAAGATGACCAAAGGTGACCCAAGTTGATCAACGGTGTCCAATTGTGTCCCACGGTGTCCAACGGTGTCCTACGGTGCCCAACGGTGTGCCACGTTGACCAATGGTGTCCAATGGTGTATAACGGTGTCCCACAGTGTCCCAAGTTGTCGAACGACATCACACGACGTCAAACGTTGTCCAACGGTGTCCAGCGGTGCCCAGCTGTGTCCCGCGTAGTGCAACGGTGTCTAACAGAGTCCAACTTTGACCAACGATGTCCAACGATGTCCAACAACGTCTCACGGTGTCGAACGGTGTCCAACCGTGTCGAACAGTGTCCAACGGGGTCCCACGGTGTCCAGCGGTGTCCAACGGTGTCCCACGACGTCCCACGTTGTCCCACGTTGACCTAAGGTGTCTAGCGATGTCCAACGGGGTCCCACTATGTCTCAAGTTGTTCCACCCTTGTCCCACGACGTCCCACGTTTACCAACGGTGTCCCACAGTGTCCCACGGTGTCCAACGGTGTCCAGCGTTGTCCAGCGGTGTCCAACATTGTCCAATTGTGTCCAACTCTGCCCAACGGTGTCGCGCGAAGTCAGATGGTGTTCTACGTTGACCATCGGCTTCCCACGGTGTCCTACAAAGTCTCAAATTGACCAACGGTGTCGAAAGTTGTCCAAAGTTGTCCAACGCTGTTTAACTGTGTCCAACGGTGTCCAATTGTGTTTAACGGCGTCCCACGTTGTCCCAGGACGCCCCACATTTACCAACGGTGTCCCACGGAGCCTAATGTTTTCAAACGGTGCCCAACTGTGCCCAGCGGTGTCCAACGGTGTCTAACAGAGTCCAACCTTGACCAACGATGTCCAACGATGTCCAACAACGTCTCACGGTGTCGAACGGTGTCCAACCGTGTCGAACGGTGTCCAACGGTGTCGAAAGGTATCCAACGGTGTCTAACAGAGTCCCACGTTGTCAAACGGTGACCCACGTGGCCAACAGTGTCACAGGACGTCTCACGGTGTCCAACGGTGTCCAACGGTGTCCAACGGTGACCAACGGTGTCCACCGACGTCCCACGATGTCCAGATGTGTCCAGCTGTGTCTCACGTAGTCCAACGGTGTCTAACGGTGTCCAACTTTGACTAACGATGTCCAACCATGTCCAACAACGTCCCACGGTGCCAAATGGTGTCTGACGGTGTCCAACAATGTCCAACGGTGTCGCACGTTGTCCCACTGTGACCAGCCGTGTCCAGCCGTGTCCAGCAGTGTCCAACGGCGTCACACGAAGTCCCACGGTGTCCAACGGTGTCCAACGCTGTCCAAGGACGACCAACGTGGACCAACGGAGATCCACGTTGACCAAGGTTGTCTAACGGTGTCCAACGGAGTCCCACCTTGACCAAAGGTGTCCCACGTTGGCCAACGGTGTCCTACGTTGACCAACGGTGTCCAAAGGTTTCCGACGTTGTCCCAGGTCATCCAACGTGTTACACCGGAGTCCCACGTTGACCATGGGTATCCAATGGTGTCCAACGGGGTCCAGCAGTGTCCAACGCTGTCCAGCGGTGTCCAAAGGTGTCCAAAGGTGTCCAGCGGTGTCCAACGGTGTCCAGTGGTGTCCAATGGTGTCCAGCGGTGTCCAACGGTGTCCAGCAGTGTCCAACGGTGTCAGAAAGCGTCCCACGGTGTCCAACGGTGTCCAGCGGTGTAAAGCGGTGTCCAGCTGTGTCCAGCAGTGTCCAACGGTGTCAGTCGGCGTCCCACGGTGTCCAAGGGTTTCCAACGGTGTCCAGTTGTGTCCAACGGTGTCCAGCAGTGTCCAACGGTGTCAGACGGCGTCCCACGGTGTCCAACGGTGTCCAACGGTGTCCAGCGGTGTCCAGCGGTGTCCACCGGTGTCAGACGGCGTCCCACGGTGTCCAACGGTGTCCAGCTGTGTCCAACGTTGTCCAGCGGTGTCCAGCGGTGTCCAGCAGTGTCCAACGGTGTATATCGGTGTCCAGCAGTGTCCAGCGGTGTCCCACGATGACCAATGGTGTCCAACGGTGTCCCACATCATCGAGCAACGTCCCACAATGTCCCACGGCGTCCAAAAGTGTCCAACGATCTCCGACGATGTCGCACAGTGTCCCACAATGTCCCACGACATCCCACGACATCCCACCACGTCCCACGACACCCCACGACATCCCACGACGTCCCACGACACCCCACGACATCCCGCAACGTCCCACGACATCCCGCAACGTCCCACGACATCCCACGACATACCACGATGTCCCACGATATCCCACGACGACCTACGGTGTCCCAAGACGTCATACGGTGTACCACGACATCCCACGACGTCGAACAACATCCCACGACGTCGAACATCCCACGATATCCGACAGCATCTCAAGACATCCCACGACATCCCACGACGTCCCACGATGTCCCACGGTGTCCCACAACATCCCACAAGTCCCACGTTGTCCCACGGTGTCCCACGATGTTCCACGATGTCACACGGTGTCCATCGGCGTTCCACGACATACCACGACGACCGATGATATTCCGCGATATACCACGATGTCCGACGACATTCTACGACGTCCCTCAGTGTCCCACGACATCCCACGGTGTC
>JACXII010000675.1:0-11867 GCA_014737395.1 Bombus waltoni
CACGACATCCCACAACATCCCACAACGTCCCACGACATCCCGCAACGTCCCACGACATCCCGCTCCGTCCCACGACATCCCACGACATCCCACGATAACACACGACATCCAACGACATCCCACGACATCCCACAACGTCCCACGACATCCAACGACATTCCACCACGTCTCTCGACATCCAACGACATCTCACGACGTCCCACGACATACCACGACATCGCACGACATCCCACAACGTCCCACGACATCCCAGGACATCCCACGATATCCCAGGACATCCCACGACATCCCACGGTGTCCAAAGATGTTCAAGGGTATCCAGCGGTGGCCAGCGGTGTCCATCGGCGTCCAACTGTGTCCAACGGTGTCCAACGGTGTCCAAAGGTGTCCCAGAACGTCCAACGTGGACCAACTGTGTCCCACAATGACCAAAGTCATCCAACGGTGTCCAACGGTGTCCAACGGTGTCCCACGACGTCCAGCGTGGACCGACTGTGTCCCACCATGACCAAAGTTATCCAACGGTGCTCAACGGTGTCCAACGGTGGCCAGCAGTGTCCATCGGCGTCCAACGGTGTCGAACGGTGTCCCAAGGTGTCCAACGGTGTCCAACGGTGTCCCACGACGGCCAACGTGGACCAACTGTGTCCCACCATGACAAAATTCATCCAACGGTGTCCAACGGTGTCCAACGGTGTCCAACGGTGTCCAACGGTGTCCAACGGTGTCCCCGGTGTCCAACGGTATCCCACGGTGTTCAACGTTGCCCAGGATGTTCTACGTGGTCGAACGGTGTCCCACGTTGACGAAAGATATCCATCGGCGTCCTACGGTGTTCAACGGTATGCAAATGTGTCCCACAACGTCCCACGGTGTCCAGCGGTGTCCCGAGGTGTAAAAAGGTGACCCAGGACGTCCAACGTTGACCAACGGTGTCCAACGAAGTCCAAAGTTGTCCAACTGTATCCAACTGTTTCCAACGCTGTTCAACGGTGTCTGACGGCGTCCAACGGCGTCCAACGGTGTCCAACGGTGTCCAACGGTGACCAACGTTGTCCAACATTGTCCCACGTTAACCAAAGGTATCCAACGGTGTGCAACTGTGTCCGACGGTGACCAACGGCGTGCAACGGTGTCCCACGACGTCTCACGTGTACCAACGGTGTCCCACGGTGTCCCACGGTGTCCCACGTTGACCGGAGGTGTTCAACGGTGCCCACGGTGTCCAACGGTGTCCAACGAAGTCCAAAGTTGTCCAACGGGGTCCAGCGGTGTCCAGTGCTGTCCCACGACGTCCCATGGTCTCCCACTGTGTCCGACGGTGTTCCAGGACGTCCAACGTTGTCCAGCAGTCTCCCACGTTGACCAGATGTATGCAACGGTGTTCAACGGTGTCGAACGGTGACCAACGTTGTCCAACAGTGTCCCACGTTAACCAAAGGTATCCGACGGTGTTCAACTGTGTCCGACGGTGACCAACGGCGTGCAACGGTGTCCCACGACGTCTCACGTGTACCAACGGTGTCCCATGATATCCCACGGAGTCCCAAGACGTCAAACGGTTTCCCACTGTTTCCGACGATGTCCCAGGACGTCCAACGTTGTCCAACAGTATCCCACGTTAACCAAAGGTATCCAACGGTGTGCAACTGTGTCCGACGGTGTCCAACGGCGTCCAAAGGTGTACAACGGAATCCACAATGTCAAAAGTGGTCCCACGACAACCCACGACGTCCCACTGTGTCCAATGGAATCCAGTGGTGTCCAACAGTGTCCAAATGTCCAACGGTGTGCAAAGGTGTATAATTGTGTACAACGGCGTCCCACGTTTTCCCACGACGTCCCATGTTTACCAACGGTGACCAACGGTGCCCACGGTGTCCAACGGTGTCCAACGAAGTCCAAAGTTGTCCAACGGTGACCAACGGTGTCGAACGGCGTCCAACGGCGTCCAACGGTGTCCAACGAAGTCCAAAGTTGTCCAACGGTATCCAACGGATTCCATCGCTGTCAACGGTGTCCAATGGTGTCCAACGGCGTCCAACGCTGTCCAACGGTGTCCAACGGCGTCCAACAGCGTCCAACGGTGTCCAACGAAGTCGAAATTTGTTCAACGGTATCTAGCGGACTCCAACGCTGTCAACGGTGTCCAACGGCGTCCAACGGTGTCCCACGTGGTCCAACGGTGTGCCACGTAGTCCAACAGTGTCCCACGACGTCCACGTTGTCCAAGAATGTCCAACGGGGTCGAACTGTGTCCAGCGAATTCCAGCGGTGTCCAATTGTATCCAGCGGTGTCCAACGGTGTCCAACTGTGTCCAGCGGTGTCCTACGGTGTCCAACGGTGTCCAACTGTGTCCAGCGGTGTCCAACGGTGTCCAACGGTGTCCAACTGTGTCCAGCGGTGTCCAACGGTGTCCAACAATGTCCAGCTGTGTCCCACGTAGTCCAACGGTGTCTAACGGAGTCCAACTTTGACCAACGATGTCCAACGGTGTCCCACGTTGTCCAAATGTTTCCCACGTAGTCCAACGGTGTCCCACGACGTCCCACGGTGGCCGACGGTATTCAACGGTGTCCATCGACGTCCCACGGTGTACATCGGTGTCCAACGGTGTACAGCTGTGTCCCACGTAGTCCAACGGTGTCTGACGGAGTCCAACTTTGACCAACGATGTCCAACGGTGTCCAGCGGTGTCCAACGAAGTCGAAAGTTGTCCAACGGTGTCCAACGGATTCCAGCACTGTCCAGCGGTGTCCAACGTTGTCCAACGGCGTCCACCGGTGTCCAACGGTGTCCAACGGTGTCCCACAACGTCCCACAATTTCCACGGTGCCCCGCGGTGTCCCACGATATACTACGATATCCCACCGTGTCCGACGATATCCAGCGGTGTCCCACGATGTCCCACGACATCCCACGATGTCCCACGGTGTCCCACGACATCCTGCGGTGTCCCACGATGTCCCACGGTATCCCACGACATCCCACGGCGTACAGCGATGTCCCACGGTGTCCCACGATGTCCCGCGGTGTCCCATGATTTTCCACTGTGTCCCACGCCGCCCCATAAAATCCCTCGACGTCCCGCGGTGTTCCACAACAAGCCACGACGTCCCACGGTGCGGCACCGTGTCCAACGATGTCACACGGAGTCCGTCGACGTCCCACGAAATCCAACAGTGTCCCACGATGTCACAAGATGTCCCACGACATCCCGCTGTGTTCCACGGTGTCCCAAGACATCCCACGGTGTCCGGCGATGTCCCATAATGTCCCACAACAACCCACGACGACCCACGGTATCCCACGACGACCAACGGTGTCCCACGACATCCCACTGCGTCCCACGGTGTCCAACGTTGTCCCAAGGCGTCGAACGGTGACCCGCGTTGTACCACGACATCCCACGGTGTCCAAAGTTGTCCAACGGTGTCCAACGGATTCCAACGCTGTCCAGCGGTGTCCAGCGGTTTCTAACGGTGTCCAGCGGTGTCCAACGGAGTCCAACGGCGTCTAACGGTGTCCAGCGGTGTCCAACGGTGTCCAACGGTGCCTGACGGTGTCCAGCTGTGTCCATCGGTGGCCAAAGGTGTCCAACGGTGCCCACGGTGTCCAGCGGTGTCCAACGAAGTCCAAAGTTGTCCAACGGTGTCCAACGGATTCCAACACTGTCCAACGGTGTCCAACGTTGTCCAACGGCTTCCAACGGTGTCCAACGGTGTCCAACTGTGTGCAGCAGTGTCCAACGTCGTCCCACAGTGTCCTACGCCGTCCCAAGGTGCCCACGACATCCCACAGGTCCCACGGTGTTCCACGGTGACCCACGATGTCCCACGATATCCTACGACGTCCCACGGTATCCCACGACATCCCACGATATCCCACGATGTCCCACGGTGTCCCACTATATACTACGATATCCCACCGTGTCTGACGATATCCAGCGGTGTCCCACGATGTCCCACGACATCCCACGATGTCCCACGGTGTCCCACGACATCCCACGGCGTCCCACGGTGTCCTACGCTGTCCAACGACCTCCCACGACGTCCCACTGTGTCCAATGGAACCCAATGGCGTCCAACGGGGTCCCGCGGTGTACAACGACGTCCCACGGTGTCCAAGGTTGTCCAACTGTGTCCAACGGATTCCAACGCTGTAAAACGGTGTCCAGCGGTATCTAGCGGTGTCCAACGGCGCCCAACTGCGTCCAGCGGTGTCCAGCGGTGTCCAGCGGTGTCCAACGAAGTCCAAACTTGTCCAACGGTGTCCAACGGTGTCCAACGGATTCCAACACTGTCCAGCGGTGTCCATCAGTGGCCCAAAGGTGTCCGACGGTGCCCACGGTGTCCAGCGGTGTCCAACGAAGTCCAAAGTTGTCCAACGGTGTCCAACGGAGTCCAACGGATTCCAACACTGTCCAACGGTGTCCATCAGCTTCCAACGGAGTCTCATGAATTCCAACCACGTTCCACGGTGTCCAACGGTGTCCAGCGGTGTCCAACGGTGTCCAACGGTGTCTGACGGTGTCCAGCGGTGTCCATCGGATTCCAACACAGTCCAACGGTGTCCAACGGTCCCCACGGTGTCCAGCGGCGTCCAACGGTGTCCCACGACATCCAACGGTGGCCCACGTTGTCGAAAAGTGTCCCACGTAGACCAACGGTGTCCCACAACGTCCGACGGTGTCCAACGGCGTCCCATGGTGTCCAATGGTGACCAACGGTGTCCAACTGTGTTCAACCGTTTAGAACGGTGTCCAATGGTGCCGAACGGCGTCCAACGGTGTCCCGCTATATCCTACGACGTCCCACGATGTGCCACGGAGTCCCACTATGTCCGACGGTGTTCCACGACGTCTCACGGTGTCCCACGTTGACCAAGTAAGTGAATCGGTGTCCAGCAGTGTCCCAGCATGTCCCAAGGTGTCCCACCAATCCAAGACGTCCCACGGTGTCCAACGGTGTCCCACGTTTACCAACGGTGTCCTACAATGACCAACGGTGTCCAACGGTGTCCAACGGTGTCCCACAATGTCCCAAGTTGTAACACGACATCCCACGACGTCCCACGGTGTCCAATGGCATCCAATGTTGTCCCAAAGTGTCCAACGGTGTCCAGTAGTTTCCCACGGCGTCCCAAGTTGTCCCACGACGTCCCACGTGTACAAACGGTGTCCCACGGTGTCCAACGTTGCCCCACGAATTCCCACGGTGTCCAACGGTGTCCCACGTTGAACAAAGGTACCCAACGGCGTCCATTGAAGTCCAACTGTGTCCAGAGGTGTCCAACGTGGTCCGAAGGTGTTCTACGGCGTCCAACGGTGTTTCAGGGTGTCCACAACATAAAACCGTGTTCAAGAGTGTCCAACGGTGTCCAGCGGAGTCCAACAGCGTTCAACGGTGTCCAACGGTTTCCACTATGTCCCACGGTGCCCCACGACGTCCCACGATATGCCACAACTTCCCACGACATTCCACGCTGTCCAAACGCAGTCCCGCAAAATACCGCGACGTCCCGCGGTGCTCCACGGTGTTCCACGGATTCCCACGGTGTTCCACGGATTCCCACGGTGTCCGACGCTGTCCAACGACGGTCCACGATATCCCACGACATCCCACGTCGTCCCACGGTGTCCCACGACATCCCACGGCGTCCCACGGTGTCCCAAGGGGTCCAACGGTATCCCACGGCATCCCACGACGTCCCACGGATTCCCACGATAACCCACGGTGTCCCACGATGTCCCACGGTGTCCCACGATTTCCCACGGTGTTCCACTGCGTCCCACAGTATGCCACGACATCCCACGACGTCCCACGTTGTGCCACGGTGTCCCACGACATTCCACGACATCCCACGACGTCCGAAGACATTCCACGACGTCCGACGGTGTCCCACGGTGTCACACAAAATCCCAAGGTGTCCCACGACATCCCACGACATCCCACGACATCCGACGACATTCCGAGACATCCCACGACGTCTGACGGTGTCCCACGGTGTCACACGAAATCCCAAGGTGTCGCACGACATTCCACGACATCCCACGACGACCAGCGACTTCCGGCGGCGTCCCACGACTTCCCACGGTGTCCCAGGACGTCCCATGTTGTCCCACGCCGTCCCACAATGTCCCACTACGTTCCACGGTGTCCCAGAATGTCCCCAGACGTCCCACGGTGTCCCACGGTGTCCAACGGCGTCCCGCGAAATCACACGACGTCCCACGAAATCCTACGATGTCTCACGGTGTCCGACGATATCCCGCGACATCTCACGACGTCCCACCACATCCCACGACGTCCCACGACATCCCACGACGTCCCACGACATCCCGCGGTTCCCCACGTGTTCCCACGGTGTCCCACGATTTCCTACGACCTCCCACGAAGTCCCACGACATTCCACGGCGCCCCACGGTGTCCCACGATATCCAACGGTTTCCCACGGCATCCCACGACGTCCCATGGATTCCCACTACTTCACACGACATCTCAAGATATCCCACGTTGTCCCAAGATCTCCCACGGTGTCCAACGGTGTCCCACGGTGTCACACAACATCCCGCGGTATCCCACGATGTTCCACTGTGTTACACGGCATCCCGCGTTGTCCCACGATATTCTAATGTGTCCCACGATGTCCCACGGTGTCCCACGGTGTCTCACGATGTCCCACGGTGTCCAACGGCGTCCCACAAAATCCTACGGTGTCCCACTGTGTCCCACGATGTCCCACGGTATCCAACTGCGTCCAACAAAATCCCACGGTGTTCCACGAAATCCACGACATCCCACGACGTCCCACGACATCCAACGACGTCCCACGTTGTCCCACGATGTCCCACGGTGTCCCACGATGTCCCACGGTGTCCCACGATATCACACGACGTCCCACGATATCTCACGACGTCCTACGTCGTCCCACGCCGACGCACAAAATCCTTCGACGTCCCACGGTGCTCCATGACAAGCCACGACGTCCCACGACGTCCCACGGCATCCCACGGTGATCCACACAGTCCCACAAAATCCCACGACGTCCCAAGACGTACCACGGTGTCCGATGATGTCTCACGGTGTCACACGATATCCCACGGTGTCCAACGGTGTCCCACGGGGTCCAACGGTGTACCAGAACGTCCAAAGTGGTCCAACGGAGTCCCACGTTGACCAATGGTATTCATATGTGTCCAACGGTGTCCCACGGTCACCGACGACATCCTACGACGTCCCACGATGTCCCGCGGTGTCCCACGACACCCCACGACGACCCACGATGTCCCACGTTGTTCCACGACGTCCAGCGAAAACCCACAACTTTCCACGGTGTCCCAAGCTGACGAGCGACATCCCACGACGTCGCACAGTATACCACGTTGACCAAAGGTGTTCAACAGTGTCCAACGGTGTCCAGCTGTGTCCCACGTAGTCCAAAGGTGTCTAACGGAGTCCAACTTTGACCAACGATGTCCAACGGTGTCCAACGCTGGCTGAAGTTGTTCAACGGTGTCCAACGGTGTCCAATGGTGTTCAACGGTGACCAACGGTGTCCAAAGGTGTCCAACGGTGTCCAAAGGTGTCCAGCTGTGTACCACGGTGTCCAACGGTGCCCAACGCCGTCCAAAGGCGTCCAACGGTGACCCACAATATGCAAGACCACCCACGGTGTCCAATGGTGTCCAATGGTGTCCAGCGGTGTCCCACGGCGCCCAACGGTGTCCAGCGGTGTCCAAGATTGTCCAATTTTGTCCATGTCTGCCCAACGGAGTCGAGCGACGTCCGACGGTGTTCTACGTTGACCAACGGCTTCCCACGGTGTCCTACAACGTCCCACGTTGACCAATGGTGTTCAAAGGTGTCCAAAGGTGTTCTACGGTGTCCAGCAGTGTCGAACGGTGTCCAGCGGTGTCCAACGGTGTCCAACAGTGTCCAACTGCGTCCCACGTAGACCCACGGCGTCCCACGTGTACCAACGGTGTCTCACGACGTCGTACGGTGTCCAACGGGAATCCAACGTTGTCCAAAGTTGTCCAACTGTGTCTAACGGCGTCAAGCGACGTTCCAAGGTGTCCCGCGGTGTCCAATGGTGACCCGCGGTGTACCACGACGTTCCAAGGCGTCCCACGTTGACCGAATGTGTCCAAAGTTGTCCAAAGTTGTCCAACTCTGTTTATCGTTGTCCAACGCTGTCCAACGGTGTCCACCGGTGTCCACCGGTGTCCCACGGTGTCCCACAACATTCTACGACGTCCCACGATGTCCCGCGGTGTCCAAAGGTGTCCAACGGTGTCCATCGGTGTCCCAAGGTGTCCAATGGTGTCACAAGGTGTCCAACGATGTCCAAATGTGTCCCGCGAAGTCTAATGGTGTCCCACGTTGTCCAATGGTGTTCAACGTAGTCCAACGGTTTCCCACGACATACCACGGTGTCCAAGGATGTCGAACGGTGTCCCACGTAGTCCAACGGTGTCCCACTACGTCCACGGTGTCCAAGGATGTCCAACGGGGTCGAACCGTGTCCAGCGGATTCCAGCGGTGTCCAACGGTGTCAAACGGTGTCCATCGGTGTCCATCGGTGTCCATCGGTGTCCAATGGTGTCGAACGGTGTCCAAAGGTGTCCAAAGGTGTCCCACGGTGTACTACGGTGTCCAACGGTGTCCCCAGACGTCCCACGGTGTCCAAATGTGTCCGACGGTGTCCGATGGTGTCACACGTAGTCCAAAGGTGTCCCACGTTGTAGAATGGTGTCCCAGGTTGTCCAAAGGTGCCCAACGTAATCCAACGGAGTCCATATATGTCATACGGCGTCGCACGACGTTCCAAGGTGTCCCGCGGTGTCCAATTGTGTCCAGCGATGTCCCACATTGTCCCACGATGACGCACGTTTACCAGCGCTGTCCGGCGGTGTCCCACGGTGTCCCACAGAATCCAGCGGTGTGCAACGGTGTCCCACCTTCACCAAAGATGTCCAACGGTTCGCACGGTGTCCTACGGTATCCAACGACGTCCACGGTATCGAACGGTGTCCAACGGTGTCCAACGATGTCCAGCGGGGTAAAACAGTTTCCAACTGTGTCCGGCGGTTTCGCACGGTTTCCCACGACGTCATACGTCGTACAACGGTGTTCAAATCTGTCCGACGGTGAACCACGTTGTCCAACGAACTTCCACGTGGACCAAAGGTGTCCCAGGTTGACCAACGGTGTCCTACGATGACCAACTTTGTCTAAAGCTTTCCAAAGGTGTCCCACGGAGTCTAATGGTGTCAAACGGTGTCCTACGGTGTCCAACGGCTTCCATCGTTGTAAAACGGTGTTCAACGGTGTCCCACGGTGTCTCGCTCGTGTCCAACGGTGTCCAGTGGTGTCCAGCGGTGTCCAACGGTGACCAGCTGCGTCCAGCAGTGTCCAGCGGTGACCAACGGTGTCCAACGTCGTCCAGCGGAGTCCAACTTTGACCAACGATGTCCAACGGTGTCCAACGTTGTCCAAAGATGTCCAGCGGTGTCCAACGGTATCCAAACGTGTCCAACGGTGACCAACGGTGTCCAACGGTGTCCAACGGTGTCTAAAGGTGTCCAGCAGTGTCCCTCGTAGTCCAACGGTGTCTAACGGAGTCCAACTTTGACCAACGATGTCCAACCTTGTCCCACGGCGTCCAACGGTGTACAACGGTGTCCAGAGGTGTCCCATGATTTCCCAACGTGTCCCACGATATCCAGGAAGTCCTACTGAGTCCAACGGTGTCCAAATTGTCCAACAGTGTCCCACGTAGTCCAACGGTGTCTAATGGAATTCAACTTTGACCAACGATGTCCAACGGTGTCCAGCGGTGTCCAACTGTGTCCAGCGGTGTCCAACGGTGTCAAACGGTGTCCTACGTAGTCCAACGGTGTCCCACGACTTCACACGACTTGTCACGGTCACCCACGTTGACCAACGGTGTTCAAATGCGTCCAACAATGTACCACGGTTTCCGACGACATCCTACGACGTGCCACGACGTCCCATGGTGTCCCACGATGTCCCACGTTGTCGCACGTCGTCCAACGGCGCCCCACGACGTCCCACGGTGTCCCAGGACGTCCCACGGTGTCCCAGGACGTCCCACGGTGTCCAACGACTTCCCACGGTGTTCCACGACTTCCCACGGTGTTCCACGACGTCCCACGGGTTCCAGCGGTGTCCCCGGTGTCCAACAGCGTCGCACGGTGTCCCACGCTGTCCAACGGTGTCGCACGAAGTCCCACGACGTCCCACGGTGTCCCACGACGTTGCACGGTGTCTCACGGTGTCCCACGACATATCACGACATCCTACGGCATCCCACGGTGTCCTGCGGTGTCCCACGATAATCGACGACGTCCCACGACGTCCCACGCCGTCCCACGGCGTCCCACGGTGTCCCGCAATGTGCCACGGTGTCCCACGGTGTCCCACGATGTCTGATTGTGTCCCACGTCCTCCCACGTTGTCCCGTGTTGACCAAAGGTGTCCCACGACGTCCCACGACATCCTACGACGTCCCACGGTGTCCCACGGTGTCCCACGACATAACACGAGGTCCCGCGGTGTGCCACGTTGACCTACGGCATTCAACAGTGTCCAACGGTGTCCCACGGTTCCCGACGACGTCCCACGACGTCCCACGATGTCCCACGGTGTCCAACGACGTCCCACCACGTCCCACGATGTATCACGACGTCCTACGACGTCCCGCGATGTCCCATGACGTCGCTCGGCGTCCCACGGAGTCCCACTGTCTCCGACAACATCCTACGACGTCGCACGGTGTCCAACTGTGTTCCAAGGTGTCCAACGGTGTCCCACGGTGTCCCACGATGTCCCACGGTATTCCATGACGTCCCATGACATCCTACGACGTCCCTCGGTGTCCCGCGGTGTCCCGTGGTGTCCCAGGACAGCCCACGACGTCGCACGGTGTCCCACGACGCCCCACGGTGTCCCACGACGCCCCACGGTGTCAAACGATGTCCCACGGTACCCCACGACGTCCCACGACGTCTCACTTTGTCCCACGGAGTTGAACGGTGCCCACGACATCCCACGTCGTTCCACGGTGTCCCACGTAGACCAAAGGTGTCCCACGACGTCCCACGTCAGCCTACGACGTCCCGCGGTGTCCCGAGATGTCCCACGGCATAACACAACGACCCACGGTGTCCCATGGTGTGCCACGTTGACCAACGGTGTTCAACGGTGTGCAACAGTGTAACACGGTCTGCGATAACATCCCTGTTAAGTAATTGAAATGTAACAAGATTTTTTTCAAGTTCCACAGCGTGGTTTACAATGTTTTGATTGCCGTAGCAACTCAACACGCGGACTAGGCTTTTTATTTACAACAGATGCTTTTTTGTCTTTCCGAGAGCTCGGACCGTCTTGCGGTGCCTACACACACTTTAAGGGAAGGGACACATACATGTGCCACTCGCCACTCGCTCCCTCACTCTCACACTCACATGTACATTATAAACGTACATCCATTTTAACACGCCTCCTTACATTTATATTGTACATGCATTCCTCTTATTTTACGTTCATCCACAACCTGAACTTTTCGAATTTCTCCTTACACAATGCTTTCGTAAGAATATCCGCAATATTTTCGTCCGTGTTAATTTTTAGTACATTTATTATGTTTTCCTTTATATACTCGTGTACGTAATGATAGTGAACTTCAATATGTTTGGAATTCTTCGTAAAATTTCCGTACTTTCCTATACTTATCGCTCCAGAGTTGTCCTCGTAGATTTTATGGGGTTATTGTCTATATTTATATTAACGATCTTTATTACTTCCCTAATAAACATCAGTTCACTCACCGCTTCCGATAG
>JACXII010000744.1:0-11686 GCA_014737395.1 Bombus waltoni
AATGAGAAGATCGAACTCCAGAGTACCGATCAATCTGGACAGAGAAGTGACCGGGGAGCACATGGCGTGTATTCTGTTTCGAGGCATAGTACCGTAGCTTGGAAAACCACGATGGATCTGATATTCCCTTACCGAGAATTTCGGAGAAGTTGGCGGGCCCGTTCCTACCAAGTTCACTCACATCACCTCCTCACGGGACTTCGTGTCACATTGCGCCGGCCCTTGATCGGGGTAGGGTGCAAAAGTGTGAATGTCACAGGGACTGGATTTATCGGAGATGATTTAGAAGAACTGCCGCAGAAGTAATGAATACGGCAAAACAAGTAAAAAACATTTACAGAACTGGAGTGGCATACCCCAGTACTGGCGCAGTTGGCGGTAGTCAAGTGGGTCGGCACCATACGACCACGGCCGTTCAGGCGTGGAGCGCCAGGCCCCTGGACGTGCTTCTGCGTCTGGCGAGGAATGCTCGAGCAGAAGAAAAGAGCTTGAAAGCAATCAGACCCGGTGAGGACGGTCACAAGGAGAGAACAGCGGATAGGGCAGAGGACACATTTTTTACTCTGGCCATAATCACTGACATTGCATCATCAGCCGGAACATCTACGGCGGGAATCTTCTAATGGGACGGGAGAGATCTGACGATGAAGATTCGAAGCCTCCGTGGTTTCGATTTCGTTGGTGCCGTTAAGAGGAAATAGGAGACAAGTAACTCGGATTCATAAAATCGACGACCATCTCGGTAGCGGATATCGGCGTCGAATTGCTAGGTTGTAAAGAGGAAATGTCATAAAGGTGGCGGAAACGTCGTCTAACCTGAGAGGCACTCGTATAAATACTTTAAAGTGTGCGGCAAGCACCATCGCAGCCCGAAGCACGTCCAGGTGCCTGGCGCTCCACTCCTGAACGGCCGTGGTCATATGGTGCCTACGTACTGCAGTAGTTCTGCGGCATCCCTACCCAGTACTCTTAATGCTTTTCACTCGTTTTGCCATATCCATAACTTCTGTCTCAGTCCTCCCAAATTATCTCCGGTAAATCCCGTTCCGGTACCATTCACCCCTTAGCACCCTAACCCGATCAACGGCCGGTGCAACGTGACACGGAGTCCCGTGAGAAGATGAGGCGAGTGGACTTGGCAGGAACGGGCCCGCCAACTCCTCCGAAATTCTCGGTAAGGGATTATCAGATCTATCGGGGTTTTCCGAGCCAAGGCACTCTGCTCCGGGAAAGAATACCCGCCTTGTGTTTCCCGGACACTTCTCTGTCCAGATTGATCGGTACACGGGAGGTCGACCTTCTCATTTTTGAAAAATAATTTCACCAATTATCATTCAGTCTCTCGTAGAACATCAAGGAAACGCGAATTTCTTCTACAAACTCTACGCACTCACTCTGTACTTTTCTCCCTAGCTGTCCTTAGGTTAACCCGCTCTCAAGAAACTCGATTGCATTAATGTGCATTTCGAGGCAGGCGAATAAAAGTTCGCAATAATGATATCTCCTATTGCAGCAAATCCATTCACAGGAATAATGAATAATGTTCGGCTTTCAGGTAATACGGATCCTACTCCTCGTTGTGCTCAAAGTATTTGTCTGATGGACGCCATTGTACGTCGTAACTACATATAACCTATTCTTACCAGAATTAGTACATTCAGTGGTTGGAACAACACTCATCAGTTTGATACCAGTGCTAGCTTATGTTTCTGGTTGTTTTAATCGAATAATATATTACGCTCTGAATGGATGTCTTTGTCAGGCTTCCCTTAACCTTATCTACCGTCATGGCAATATAACACAAATAAGACTAGTTCATGATATTAGTTTCCCTTCAAAGTTCAGCTTGCTTGTGTGGCATTGAAAACAAAAATATTTAAATTAGGGAAAGTCCTTTTTTTAAGTTTAAGTATTAAACCAAAAAAATAACTTTCCTTAAGTTTAATTACTTTTGTTTTCACTTCCACATAAGGAACCTGAACTTAGATATGAAACTAAAATTACAAACTAGTGTTATTTATTTTATATTGCGACGACAATAGGTGAGGCTAAGGTAGGCCTGACAATATCATCTATACATAACGAAATATATGATTCGTTTAAAACAGTCAGAAATATAGACTAGTAGTTGTATCACACTGATGACTGTTTTACAAACCATTGAATCTACTAATGTTGGTACGAATAGGTTACATGCAGTTATTACGTATAATGGAATCCGGCAGACAAATACTTCAAGCTCCACCAGGAGTAGGGTCCTTATTACATGAAAGACAAACAGTATTGATTATTTCTGACAGTAGATTTGCTGCAGTAAGTGATATCCTGTATGTGGAGATTTATTCGACTCCGTCGAAATGCAAATTAATGCAGACGAGTTCCTTAAGAGCGGATTAAATTAAGGACTATTCGGAAAAGAAGAATAGAATAGGTACGTAGAATTTGAAGACGAAATTCGCATTTACGTGATTCTCTACGGCAGACTGAGTGCCAATTTGTAAAATTATGTATCAAGAAATGAGAAGGACGAACTCCTGAGTACCTATCAATCTGGACAGAGAAGTGACCGGGGAGCACAAGGCGGTTATACTGTCTCGGGGCATAGTACCATGGCTCGGAAAACCCCGATGGATCTGATATTCCCTTACCGAGAATTTCGGAAAATTTGGCGGGTCCGTTCCTGCCAAGTTCACTCACATCACCTTATCACGAGACTCAGTGTCACATGGCGCCGGCCCTTGATCGGGGTAGGGTGCAAAAGTGTGAATGTCACAGGAACTGGATTTATCGGGGATGATTTAGAAGAACTGCCACAGAAGTAATGAATACGGCAAAACAAGTAAAAAACATTTACAGAACTGGAGTGGCATACCCCAGTACTGGCGCAGTTGGCGGTAGTCAAGAGGGTCGGAACGACCACGGCCGTTCAGGCGTGGAGCGCCAGGCCCCTGGACGTGCTTCTGCGTCTGGCGAGGACTGCTCGAGCAGAAGAAAAGAGCTTGAAAGCAATCGGACCCGGTGAGGACAGTCACAAGGAGAGAACAGCGGACAGGGCAGAGAACACATTTCTTACTCTGGACATTATCTCTGACATTGCATCATCAGCCGGAACATCTACGGCGGGAATCTTCTAATGGGACGGGAGAGATCTGACGATGAAGATTCGACGCCTCCATGGCTTCGATTTCGTTGGTGGCCTTAAGAGGAAATAGAAGACAAGTAACTCGGATTCATAAAATCGACGACCATCTCGGTAGCGGATATCGGCGTCGAATTGCTAGGTTGTAAAGAGGAAATGTCATAAAGGTGGCGGAAACGTCGTCTAACCTGAGAGGCACTCGTATAAATACTTTAAAGTGTGCGGCAAGGTCCATCTCAGCCCGAAGCACGTCCAGGGGTCTGGCGCTCCACTCCTGAACGGCCGTGGTCATATGGTGCCGACGTACTGCAGTAGTTCTGGGGTATCCCTACCCTGTACTGTTAATGCTTTTCACTCGTTTTGCCATATCCACAACTTCTGTTTCAGTCCTCCCAAATTATCTCCGGTAAATCCCGTTCCGGTACCATTCACCCTTTAGCACCCTAACCCGATCAACGGCCGGTGCAACGTGACACGGAGTCCCGTGAGAAGGTGAGGCGAGTGGACTTGGCAGGAACGGGCCCGCCAACTCCTCCGAAATTCTCGGTAAGGGATTATCAGATCTATCGGGGTTTTCCGAGCCAAGGCACTCTGCTCCGGGAAAGAATACCCGCCTTGTGTTTCCCGGACACTTCTCTGTCCAGATTGATCGGTACACGGGAGGTCGACCTTCTCATTTTTTGAAAAATAATTTCACCAATTATCATTCAGTCTGTCGTAAAACATCAAGGAATCGCGAATTTCTTCTTCAAACTCTACGCACTCACTCTGTACTTCTTTCCCTAGCTGTTCTTAGATTAACGCGCTCTCATGAAACTCGATTGCATTAAGGTGCATTTCGAGACAGGCGAATAAAAGTTCGCACTAATGATATCTCCTATTGCAGCAAATCTATTCACAGGAATAATCAATAATGTTCTTCTTTCAAGTAATATTTATCCTACTCCTGGTGGTGCTGAAAGTATTTGCATGATGGACGCCATTGTAAGTCGTAACTACATATAACCTATTCTTACCAAGATTAGTACATTCAATGGTTGGAACAACACTCATCAGTTTGATACCAGTGCTAGCTCATGTTTCTGGTTATTTTAATCGAATAATATATTACGCTCTGAATGGATGTCTTTATCAGGCTTAACTTAACCTTACCTAGTGTCATGGCAATATAACACAAATAAGACTAGTTCATGATATTAGTTTCCCTTCAAAGTTCAGCTTGCTTGTGTGGCAGTGAAAACAAAAATATTTAAATTAGGGAAAGTACTTTTTTTAAGTTTAAGTATTAAACCAAAAAAATCACTTTCCTTAAGTTTAATTACTTTTGTTTTCACTTCCACATAAGGAGCCTGAATTTAGATATGAAACTGAAATTAGAAACTAGTGTTATTTATTTTATATTGCGGTGATAATAGGTGAGGCTAAGCAAAGCCTGACAATATCATCTGTACATAACGAAATATATGATTCGTTTAAAACAGTCAGAAATATAGACTAGTAGTTGTATCACACTGATGACTGTTTTACAAACCATTGAATCTACTAATGTTGGTACGAATAGGTTACATGCAGCTATTACGTATAATGGAATCCGGCAGACAAATACTTCAAGCTCCACCAGGAGTAGGGTCCTTATTACATGAAAGACAAACAGTATTGATTATTTCTGACAGTAGATTTGCTGCAGTAAGTGATATCCTTTATGTGGACATTTATTCGACTGCGTCGAAATGCAAATTAGTGCAGACGAGTTCCTTAAGAGCGGATTAACTTAAGGACTATTCGGAAAAGAAGAATAGATTAGGTGCGTAGAATTCGAAGACGAAATTCGCATTTACTTGATGCTCTACGGCAGACTGAGTGCCAATTTGTTAAATTATGTATCAAGAAATGAGGAGGACGAACTCCTGAGTATCTATCAATCAGGACAGAGAAGTGACCGGGGAGCACAAGGCGGTTATTCTGTCTCGGGGCATAGTACCATGGCTCGGAAAACCCCGATGGATCTGATATTCCCTTACCGAGAATTTCGGAGAATTTGGCGGGTCCGTTCCTGCCAAGTTCACTCACATCACCTTATCACGAGACTCAGTGTCACATTGCGCCGGCCCTTGATCGGGGTAGGGTGCAAAAGTGTGAATGTCACAGGGACTGGATTTACCGGAGATGATTTAGAAGAACTGCAGCAGAAGTAATGAATACGACAAAACAAGTAAGAAACATTTACAGAACTGGAGTGGGATACCACAGTACTGGCGCAGTTGGCGGTTGATAAGTGGGTCGGCACCATACGACCACTGCCGTTCAGGAGTGGAGCGCCAGGCTCCAGGACGTGCTTCAGCGTCTGGCGAGGATTGTTCGAGCAGAAGGATAGAGCTTGAGAAGCAATCGGACCCGGTGAGGAAGGTCACAAGGAGAGAACAGCGGACAGGGCAGATGACACATTTCTTACTCTGGCAATAATCTCTGACATTGCATAAACAGCCGGAACATGTACGGCGGAAATCTTCGAATGGGACGGGAGAGATCTGACGATGAAGATTCGATTCCTCCATGGCTTCGATTTCGTTGGTGGCGTTAAGAGGAAGTAGAAGACAAGTAACTCGGATTCATAAAACCGACGACCATCTCGGTTGCTGATATCGGCGTCGAACTGTTAGGTCGTATAGAGGAATTGTCATAAAGATGGCGGCACCGTCGTCTAACCTGAGAGGCACTCGTATTAATACTTTAAAGTGTGCGGCAAGGTCCATCTCAGCCCGAAGCACGTCCAGGGGTCTGGCGCTCCACTCCTGAACGGCCGTGGTCGTATGGTGCCGACGTACTGTAGTAGTACTGGGATATCCCTACCCTGTACTGTTAATGCTTTTCACTCGTTTTGCCATATCCATAACTTCTGTTTCAGTCCTCCCAAATCATCTCCAGTAAATCCCGTTCCGGTGCCATTCACCCTTTAGCACCCTAACCCGATCAACGGCCGGTGCAACGTGACACGGAGTCCCGTGAGAAGGTGAGGCGAGTGGACTTGGCAGGAACAGGCCCGCCAACTCCTCCGAAATTTTCGGTAAGGGATTATCAGATCTATCGGGGTTTTCCGAGCCAAGGTACTCTCCTCCGGGAAAGAATACCCACTTTGTGTTTTCCGGTCACTTCTCTATCCAGATTGACCGGTACACGGGAGTTCTTCCATCTCATTTTTTGAAAAATAATTTCACCAATTATCATTCAGTCTGTCGTAGAACATCAAGGAAACGCCAATTTCTTCTTCAGAATCTACGCACTCACTCTGTACTTTTTTCCCTAGCTGTCCTTAGGCTCACCCGCTCTCAAGAAACTCGATTGCAGTAAGGTGCATTTCGAGGCAGGCGAATAAAATTTCACACTAATGATATCTCCTATTGCAGCAAATCCATTCACAGGAATAATGAATAATGTTCGGCTTTCAGGTAATATGGATCCTACTCCTGGTGGTGCTGAAAGTACTTGTCTGATGGACGCCATTGTACGTCGTAACTACATATAACCTATTCTTACCAGAATTAGTACATTCAATGGTTGGAACACAATCATCAGTTTGATACCAGTGCTAGCTTATGTTTCCGGTTGTTTTAATCGAATCATATATTACGCCATGAATGGATGTCCTTGTCAGGCTTCCTTTAGCCTTATCCACTGTCATGGCAATATAACAAAAATAAGACTAGTGCACGATATTAGTTTCCCCTCAAAGTTCAGCTTGCTGGTGTGGCAGTGAAAACAAAAATATTTAAATTAAGGAAAGTACTTTTTTTAAGTTTAAGTATTAAACCAAAAAAATCACTTTCCTTAAGTTTAATTACTTTTGTTTTCACTTCCACATAAGGAGCCTGAACTTAGATATGAAACTGAAATTACAAACTAGTGTTATTTATTTTATATTGCGGCGACAATAGGTGAGGCTAAGCAAAGCCTGACAATATCATCTATACATAACGAAATATATGATTCGTTTAAAACAGTCAGAAATATAGACTAGTAGTTGTATCACACTGATGACTGTTTTACAAACCATTGAATCTACTAATGTTGGTACGAATAGGTTACATGCAGTTATTACGTATAATGGAATCCGGCAGACAAGTACTTCAAGCTCCACCAGGAGTAGGGTCCTTTTTACATGAAAGCCAAACAGTATTGATTATTTCTGTAAGTAGATTTGCTACAGTAAGTGATATCCTGTATGTGGAGATTTATTCGACTGCGTCGAAATGCAAATTAATGCAGACGAGTTCCTTAAGAGCGGATTAACTTAAGGAATATTCGGAAAAGAAGAATAGATTAGGTGCGTAGAATTTGAAGACGAAATTCGCGTTTACTTGATGCTCTACGCTAGACTGAGTGCCAATTTGTTAAATTATGTATCAAGAAATAAGAAGGACGAACTCCTGAGTACCGATCAATCTGGAGAGAGAAGAGACCGAGGAGCACAAGGCGGGTATTCTGTCTCGGGGCATAGTACCATGGCTCGGAAAACCCCGATGGATCTGATATTCCCTTACCGAGAATTTTGGAGAATTTGGCGGGTCCGTTCCTGCCAAGTTCACTCACATCACCTTATCACGAGACTCAGTGTCACATGGCGCCGGCCCTTGATCGGGGTAGGGTGCAAAAGTGTGAATGTCACAGGGACTGGATTTACCGGAGATGATTTAGAAGAACTGCAGCAGAAGTAATGAATACGGCAAAACAAGTAAGAAACATTTACAGAACTGGAGTGGGATACCCGAGTACTGGCGCAGTTGGCGGTTGTCAAGTGGGTCGGCACCATACGACCACTACCGTTGAGGAGTGGAGCGCCGGGATCCAGGACATACTCCAGCGCATGGCGAGTAATGTTCGAGCAGAAGGAAAGTGCTTGAGAAGAAATCGGACCTGGTGAGGAAGGTCACAAGGAGAGAACAGCGGACAGGGCAGATAGACATTTCTTATTCTGGCAATAATCTCTGACATTGCATAAACAGCCGGGACATCTACGGCGGAAATCTTCGAATGGGACGGGAGAGATCTGACGATGAAGATTCGATGCCTCCATGGCTTCGATTTCGTTGGTGGCGTTAAGAGGAAATAGGAGACAAGTAACTCGGATTCATAAAACCGACGACCATCTCGGTTGCGGATATCGGCGTCGAACTGTTAGGTCGTATAGAGTAAATGTCATAAAGGTGGCGGCAACGTCGTCTAACCTGAGAGGCACTCGTATTAATACTTTATTGTGCGCGGCAAGCTCCATCGCAGCCCGAAGCACGTCCAGGGGTCTGGCGCTCCACTCCTGAACGGCCGTTGTTGTATGGTGCCGACGTACTGTAGTAGTACTGGGCTCCACAAAGGGGAGCCCCATATTTTATCAATAATATGTAGTGGTGTAACCTCCCAGTGGAAGAATACCAGCTGGTAGTGCTCATGATATTTGCAGAGTTCATTTCAATAACTCTGGAAAACGCAGGCCAGCAACACCTGCGACTGTCCGTGCAGGCAGCGCCCATTTGGGGGATGTGACGGTGCAGGAATAACGACTCGAGAGCCGACCTGCTGGGACCGAGCTATAAGCTGGCAGCCCCGCCTCCTCGTGGCCCCCGCTGGTAACGGCGTGGCGCGGTGCTCCGTGTCATGGCGGCTAAGCGAGCTGCTTCCCTAAAAGGGTAGGTCCAACTTGTCCAATGATCCGGAAGGTGAGGGCAGGGTTTTTCCCAGTCGCGCGCCTGCCATCTGCGCGCCGTCCCTCGGGAGTGGGCGCTGGTGCGATGTAGCAAATACCATCTTAAATGCGAAAAGCCATTATGAGTTTCGACTCGAGGTATGTCGCGGACGACCAAGGTCGGGCCTAATCAAACGCACACAATACTTGTAGTAGTGCAGGGTATCACTACCCTGTACTGTTAATGCTTTTCACTCGTTTTGCCATATCCATAACTTCTGTTTCAGTCCTCCCAAATCATCTCCAGTAAATCCCGTTCCGGTGCCATTCACCCTTTAGCACCCTAACCCGATCAACGGCCGGTGCAACGTGACACGGAGTCCCGTGAGAAGGTGAGGCGAGTGGACTTGGCAGGAACGGGCCCGCCAACTCCTCCGAAATTATCGGTAAGGGATTATCACATCTATCGGGGTTTTCCGAGCCAAGGTACTCTGCTCCGGGAAAGAATACCCGCCTTTTGTTTCCCGGTCACTTTTCTGCCCAGATTGATCGGTACACGGGAATTCGACCTTCGCATTTTTGGAAAAATAATTTCACAAATTATCATTCACTCTGTCGTAGAACATCAAGTAAACCCGAATACTTCTACAAAGTCTACGCACTCACTCTGTACTTTTTTCCCTAACTGTACTTAAGTTAACCCGCTCTCAAGAAACGCGATCGCATTAAGGTGCATTTCGAGGCAGTCGAATAAAAGTTCGCACTAATGATATCTCCTATTGCAGCAAATCCATTCACAGGAATAATCAATAATGTTCGGCTTTCAGATAATATGGATCCTACTACTGGTGGTGCTGAAAGTACTTGTCTGATGGACGCCATTGTACGTCGTAACAACATATGACCTATTCTTACCAGAATTAGTACATTCAATGGTTGGAAGAACACTCATCAGTTCGATACCAGTGCTAGCTTATGTTTCTGGTTGTTTTAATCGAATCATATATTACGCTTTGAATGGATGTCTTTGTCAGGTTTCCCTTAGCCTTATCTACTGTCATGGCAATATAACACAAATAAGACTAGTTCATGATATTAGTTTCCCCTCAAAGTTCAGCTTGCTTGTGTGGCAGTGAAAACAAAAATATTTAAATTAAGGAAAGTACTTTTTTTAAGTTTAAGTATTAAACCAAAAGAATCACTTTCCTTAAGTTTAATTACATTTATTTTCACTTCCACATAAGGAGCCTGAACTTAGATATGAAACTGAAATTACAAACTAGTGTTATTTATTTTATATTGCGGCGACAATAGGTGAGGCTAAGGAAAGCCTGACAATATCATCTAAACATAACGAAATATATGATTCGTTTAAAACAGTCAGAAATACAGACTAGTAGTTGTAACACACTGATGACTGGTTTTTTAACCATTGAATCTACTAATGTTGGTACGAATAGGTCACATATAGTTATTACGTATAATGGAATCCGGCAGACAAATACTTCAAGCTCCACCAGGAGTAGGGTGTTTATTACATGAAAGCCAAACAGTATTGATTATTCTGTCAGTAGATTTGCTGCAGTAAGTGATATCCTCTATGTAGACATTTATTTGACTACGTCGAAATGCAAATTAATGAAGTCGAGATTCATAAGAGCGGATTAACTTAAGGACTACTCGGAAAAGAAGAATAGAAGAAGTGCGTAGAATTTGAAGACGAAATTAGCATTTACTTGATGCACTACGACAGACTGAGTGCCAATTTGTTAAATTATGTATCAAGAAATGAAAAGGACGAACTCCTGAGTACCTATCAATCTGGACAGGGAAGTGACCGGGGAGCACAGGGCGGGTATGCTGTATCGGGGCATAGTACCATGGCTCGGAAAACCTCGATGGATCTGGTATTCCCTTACCGAGAATTTCGGAGAATTTGGCGGGTCCGTTCCTGCCAAGTTCACTCACATCACCTTATCACGGGACTCAGTGCCAGATTGCGCCGGCCCTTGATCGGGGTAGGGTGCAAAAGTGTGAATGTCACAGGGACTGGATTTACCGGAGATGATTTAGAAGAACTGCAGCAGAAGTAATGAATACGGCAAAACAAGTAAGAAACATTTACAGAACTGGAGTGGGATACCAAAGTACTGGCGCAGTTGGCGGTTGTCAAGTGGGTCGGCACCACACGACCACGGACGTTCAGGAGTGGAGCGCCAGGCTGCAGGATGTGCTTCAGCTTCTGGCGAGGAATGTTCGAGCAGAAGGAAAGAGCTTGAGAAGCAATGGGACCCGGTGAGGAAGGTCACAAACAGAGAACAGCGGACAGGGCAGATGCCACATTTTTTACGCTGATCATAAACTGTGACATTGCATAAGCTGCCGGAACATCTACGGCGGAAATATCCGAATGGGACGGGAGAGATCTGACGATGAAGATTCGATGCCTCCATGGCTTCGATTTCGTTGGTGGCGTTAAGGGGAAGTAGAAGACAAGTAACTCGGATTCATAAAACCGACGACCATTTCGGTTGCGGATATCGGAGTCGAACTGTTAGGTCGTATAGAGGAAATGTCATATAAGTGGCGGCAACGTCGTCTAACCTGAGAGGCACTCGTATTAATACTTTAAAGTGCGCGGCAAGCTCATTGGCAGCCCGAAGCACGTCCAGGTGTCTGGCGCTCCACTCCTGAACGGCCGTGGTCGTATGGTGCCGACGTACTGTAGTAGTACTGGGGTATCTCTACCATGTACTGTTAATGCTTTTCACTCGTTTTGCCATATCCATAACTTCTGTTTCAGTCCTCCCAAATCATCTCCAGTAAATCCCGTTCCGGTGCCATTCACCCTTTAGCACCCTAACCCGATCAAC
>JACXII010000701.1:0-11443 GCA_014737395.1 Bombus waltoni
TCCGGTCATGTCGGTCCGAGGAGAACGCCTTCTTTTCAAAAGTCAATGAACACCTAACAAACGTTACACTCGACCGGAGAACGTGCAAGCAGGACGATTCGTGCAATAATGCGCGTACCTCGTCGCGCTCGTTTACGAGAATGTTAAACATATGTACCAGTCGTGTCGGTCCGGTGGGAAATATTTCAAGGTCCCTACGTTCCGGTCATGTCGGTCCGAGGAGAACGTCTTCTTTTCAAAAGTCACTGACGATTGAACAAACGTTACACTCGACCGGAGAACGTGCAAGCAGGACGATTCGTGCAATAATGCGCGTACCTCGTCTCGCTCGTTTACGAGAAAGCTAAACATATGTCCCAGTCGTGTCGGTCCGGTGGGAAATATCTCAAGGTCCCTACCTTCCGGTCATGTCGGTCCGAGGAGAACGTCCTCCTTTCAAAAGTCACTGACCACCGAACAAACGTCACACTCGACCGGAGAACGTGCGAGCAGGACGATTCGTGCAATAATGCGCGTACCTCGTCGCGCTTGTTAATGAGAATGTTAAACATATGTCCCAGTCGTGTCGGTCCAGTGCGAAATATTTCATAGTCCCTACGCTCCGGTCATGTCGGTCCGAGGGGAACGCCTTCTTTTCAAAAGTCAATGAACACCTAACAAACGTTACACTCGACCGGAGAACGTGCAAGCAGTACGATTCGTGCAATAATGCGCGTACCTCGTCGCGCTTGTTAACGAGAAAGTTAAACATATGTCCCAGTCGTGTCGGTCCGGTGGGATATATTTCAAAGTCCCTACCTTCCGGTCATGTCGGTCAGTGGTGAACGTCTTCTTTTCAAAAGTCACTGACCACCGAACAAACGTTACATGCGACCGGAGAACGCGCGAGCAGGACGATTCGTGCAATAATACGCGTACCTCGTCGCGCTTGTTAATGAGAATGTTAAACATATGTCCCAGACGTGTCGGTCCGGTGCGAAATATTTCAAAGTCCCTACGTTCCGGTCATGTCGGTCCGAGGAGAACGTCTTCTTTTCAAAAGTCAATGAACACCGAACAAACGTCAAGGTCAAGTCAAGGTCAAGTCAAGGTCAAGGTCAAGTCAAGGTCAAGTCAAGGTCAAGTCAAAGTCAAACCAAGGTCAAGTCGAGGTCAAGTCGAGGTCAAGTCGAGGTCAAGTCGAGGTCAAGTCGAGGTCAAGTCGAGGTCAAGTCGATGTCAAGTCAAGGTCAAGGTCAAGTCAAGGTCAAGTCAAGGTCAAGTCAAGGTCAAGTCAGGGTCAAGTCAGGGTCAAGTCCAGCGGTGTCCTACGTTCACCAACGGTTTTCAAAGTTGACCAACGGATTAAAACGTGCCCACGGTTTTCAAAGGTGTCCAACGGTGTCCCGCGACGTCCAACGGGGCCCATCGGTGTCCCACGACGTACAAGGGTTCCAACGGTTTCCCATGGAGTCCAACGACGTCCAAGGAAGTCCAACGTGGACCAATGGAGTCCCACTCTGACCAATGTTGTCTAACGGTTTCCAACAGAGTCCCACAATGTCCCAAGTGGTTCCACGACATCCTACGACGTCCCACGGTTTCCAATGATATCCAATGGTGTCCAGCGGTGTCCAAATGTGTCCAGCGTTGTCCAACGGTATCCAATTGTGTCCAACAGCGTCCCACGTTGTCTTACGGTGTCCCGCGTTGCCCAATGTTGTCCTACGTTGACCAACGGTGTCCAAAGGTGTCCAAAGGTGTCCCACGATATCCCACGGTGTCCAACGGTGTCCAGCGATGTCAAAAAGTGTCCAAGAGTGTCGCACGACATCCCACGACGTCAAACGATGTCCAACGGTGTCCAACTGTATCCAGCGGTGCCCAACGGTGTCCAGCGGTGTCCAAAGGTGTCCAAAGGTATCCCACGGTATCGCACGGTGTCCAGCGGCGTCGAACGGTGTCCCACGGTGTCACACGGTGCCCAACGGTGTCCAACGGTGTTCCACTTTGACTAAAGGTGTCCCACGTTGGTCAACGGTGTCCTACGTTGACCAACGGTGTCCAAAGGTTTCCAAAGGTGTGCCACTATGTCTAACGGTGTCTAACGGTGTGCCACGATGTTCAACGGCGTCCTACGGTGACCCACGTTAAAACAAAGGTGTCCAACGGTGTCCAACGGTGTCCCATGGTGTCCCACGGTGATCCGCGGTGTACCACGACTACTCACGATGTCCCACGTTGAATAGAGGTGCCCAATGGAGTCCAACGGTGTTCCACAGTGTCCTAATTTGTCCCACGACATCCTACGGCGTCCTACGAAATCCAACGATGTCAGACGACGTCCCACGGTATGCAACCTTGTCCAACGGTGCCCAGCGGTGTCCAGCGGTGTTCAGCGGTGTCCAGCGGTGTCCAGCAGTGCCCAACGGTGTCTTACGTTGACCAAGGGTGTACAACGGTGTCCAACCGTGTCCAACGGTGCCCTACCGTGTCCAACAGTTTACCACGTAGTCCGACGGTGTCCCATGACGTCCCAGGTTATCCAACTGTGTACCACGTTGTCCAACCGTGTCCCACGTAGTCCAACGGTGTCCAACGGTACCCAACGGTGTCCAGCGGTGTCTAACCGTGTCCAACCGTTTCCGTCGGTGTCCAACGGTGTCCCACGACGACCCACGGTGTACAACAGTGTCCCACGGAGTCCAATTGCGTCCAACGGTGTACAACGGACTCCAAATGTGACCAACGGAATCCAAAGATGTCCAACGGAGTCCAAATGTGTCCAACGCCGTTCCACGTTATACTTCGGCGTCCCACGCTTACCAACGTATTCCCACGGTGTCTCACGGTGTCCAAAGTTTTCCAACGGTGTCCCACGTTAACCAAAGGTATACAACGGTTTCCCACGGTGTCCCACGGTGTCCAAAGACTTCCAACGGTGTCCCCCGTTGACCAAAGGTGTCTCACGGCGTCCCACGGTGTCCAACGGCATTCGCGGTGTCCAACGGTGTCCAACGGAGTAGTACGTAGTCCAACGGTGTCCCACGACGTCCCAAGGTGTAAAACGGTGTCCAACGGTGTTCAACGGCGTCCAACCGTGTCTAACGGCATCAACGGTGTTTAAAGGTTTTCCACGTTGGCCAATGGTGTCCCACGTTGTCCAACGGTGTCCCACGTTGACCAACGGTGTCTAACGGTGTCCAATGTTGTCCAACGTTGTCCCACAGTGTCTCACGGTGTCCAACGGTGTCCAACGGCGTGAGCGGTATCCAAAGGTGTACTACGTTGTCCAACGGTGTTCCTCGTTTTTCAACGGTGTCCCAAGACGTCGCACGTTGACCAAAGGTGTCCAACGGTGTCCAGCCGTATCCTGCGGTGTCCAACGGTGACTAACCATGACCAACGTTGTCCGTCGTTGTCCAACGGTGTCCAACGACGTCCAACGGTGTCCAACGACGTCCAACGGTGTCGAACGGTGTCCGACGATGTCCAAAGGTGTCTCACGTTGACCAAGGGTGTCCAACGGTGTCCAACGGTGCCCAACCGTGTCCATCGGTGTCCAACGGTGTCCCAGTATGTACCATGGTGTCCCAAGACTTCCAAGACGTCCAACCGTGCCCAACTGTGTCGCACGTAGTCCAACGGTGTCTAGCGGAGTCCAACATTGTCCAACGGCGTCCGACGGTGTCCAACGGCGTCCGACGGTGTCCAACGGCGTCCGACGGTGTCCAACGGCGTACGACGTTGTCCAACGACATCCAACGACGTCCCACGATGTCCCACGGTATCCCACGACGTCCCACGGTGTCCTACGCTGACCAAGGGTGTCCGACGTTGACCAGCGGGTCCCAGTATGTCCCAAGGTGTCCCACGGCACCCTACGACATAACAGGGTGTCCAATGGTGTACCACGTTGTCCAACCGTGTACCGCGTTGTCCAACGGCGACCCACGTAGACCAATGGTGTCTAGCGGTTTCCAACGTTGTCAAACGTTGTCCATTGGTGTCCAACGGTGTCCAACGGTGTCCAACGGTGTCCCACGACTTTCTACGACGTCCCACCGTGTCCTGCAGAGTCCCACGAAGTCCCACGGTGTCTCACGACGTCCCACGGTGTCCTACGTTGACCAAGGGTGTCCGACGTTGTCCAACGGCGTCCAGCTGTGTCCCACGACATCCTACGACGTCCCACGATGTCCCACGGTGTCCAACGGTGTCCAGCGGTGTCCAACGGTTTCCAACGGTGTCCAACGGCGTCAACCGTGTCCAAAGGTGTTCCACGTTTTCCAACGGTGTCCAGAGGTCTCCAACGGTGTCCAACGATGTCCAGCGGTGTCCATAGGTGTCCGACGGTGTCCAACGGTTTCCAACGGCGTCCAGCGGTGTCCCACGAAATCCTACGCCGTCCCATGAGGTCCAACGTAGGCCAGCGGTGTCCCGCGATGACCCACGGTGTCCATCGGTTTCCAACGTTGTCCAAAGTTGTCTAACGGTGTCCAACGGTGTCCAATGGTGTACAACGTTGTCCAACGGTTTCCAACGGTGTCCCACCGTTTTCAACGACGTCCTACGACGTCCCACGACGTCCAACGTACTGGAATGGTGTCTCACGTTAACCGAAGGTGTGGAACGGTGTCCAACGGTGTCCAACAGTGTCCCACGGTGTCCTACTACGTGACACGATGACCAACGGTGTCATACGTTGACCAACGGTATCCCAAGACGTCCCACGGTGCCCAACGATGTTCAACGGTGTCTAATGGTGTCCAGCGGTGACCAACGGTGCAATACGTTGACCAACGGTATCCCACGATGTTCCACGGTGTCCCACGATGTCATACGAGTTCCACGATATCCTACGACGCCCAACGATGTCCCACGGTGTCCTACGACGTCCCACGGCCTCCCACTGTGTAACACGACGTCCCACAGTGTCGAACGGCGTCCAAAGGTGTGCAGCGAAGCCCAACGGTGTCCAGCTGTGTCCAACTGTGTCCAACGGCGTCTAACGGAATCCAACGGTGACCAATCGTGTCCAACGGTGTCCCGCTGTGTACCACGACGTCCCACGGTGTCCAACGGTATCAAATTGCGTCCAACGGCGTACCACGACGTCCAACGCACACCAACGGTGTCCCACGTTGTCCAACGGTGTCCCTCGACGTCCATCGTACTCCAACGGTGTCCAACAATGTTCAACGGTGTCCAACCGTGCGCAACGGTGTCCCAAGGAGTCCAATGAGTCCAACGGTCTCCATCGGTGTCCAACGGTGTCCAACGGTGTCCCATGGTGTCCCACGACGTTACACGTTGACCACCAGTGTCCTATGTTGACCAACGGTATCCCAGGAATTCCCACGACAACCTACGACGTCCCACGATTTCCAACCGATTCCAACGTTGACCAACGGTATCCCACGACGTCCTACGGTGTCTCACGAAGTCCTACTGAGTCCAACGGTGTCTCACGGTGCCAACGGCGTCTCACGACGTCCAACGTACTGCAATGGTGTCCCACGTTGACCGAAGGTGTGCAACGGTGTCCAATGGTGTCCAAGAATGTCCCACGGTGTCCCAAGACGTGACACGTTGACCAACGGTGTAATACGTTGACCAACGGTATCCCAAGACGTCCGCGGTGTCCAACGATGTTCAACGGTGTCTAATGGTGTCCAGCGGTGTCCATCGGTACAATACGGTGTCCAGCGGTATCCGTCGGTGTCCATCGGTGTCCCAAGTAGTTCCACGAAATCTCACGAATCCCGCGGTGTTCCACGACATACCACTACGTCCAAACTTATCCCACGACGTCCCACCGTGTCCCACGGCGACCCACGCCATCACAAGACCTCCCACGGTTTCCCACGACATCCCACGACTTCCAACGGTGTCTCGCGGATTACGGCGACATCCTACGACGTACCACGACGTCCCACGTTGTCCCACAGTGTCCCACGTTGTCCCACGGCCTACCACGTAGACCGAAGAAATCACACGACGTCCCACTCTGTCCCACGACATCCCACGACGTACCACAACATCGCACGACGTCCCACGACATCCCACGACGTCCCACGGTGTCCCGCGGTGTGCCGCGACATCCCCCAAGGTCCCACGGTGTACCACGGTGTCCCACGATGTTCTACGGTCTCCCACGACGTCCCACGAGGTCCCACGACTTCCCACGGTGTCCCAAGTTGTCCCAACGGCATCCCACGACGTCCCACTGTGTCCAATGGTATCGAATGGTGTCCAACTGCGTCACAAGGTGTCCATCGGAGTCCCGCCGTGTGCCACGTCGTCCCACGGATCCCAAGACGTATAACGGTGTCCAACGGTGTTCGGCGGTGTACCACGACTTCCCACGGCGTACCCAAATGTGTCCAAATGCGTCCAGCGTTGTCCAACTGTGTCCCACGTTGTCACACGGTGTCCAACCGTGTCCAAAGGTGTCTAACTGTGTCCCACGTTGACCAAAGACGTCCCACGTTGACCAAAGGTGTCCCACGTTGACCAACGGTGTCTCACGTTGACCAAAGTTGTCCTACGAAGTCCAACGGCGTCCAACGGTGTCCAACGGTGTCCCACGGTGTCCCACGGTGTCCAACGGTATCCCACGCTGACCAACGGAGTCCAACGGTGTCCAACGGTGTCCAACGGTTTCCAACGGTGTCCAACTTCGTCCAACGGTGACCACGGTGTCCAACGGTTTCCTACGACGTCCCACGGTGTCCCACGATGTCACACGATTTTCTACGGTGACTAACGTTGTACAAAGGTGCCCAAGGGTGTCCAACGGAGTCCATATGTGTCCAACGGCGTCGCACGACGTTCGAAGGTGTCCCGCGGTGTCCAATTGTGTCCAACGATGTCCCACATTGTCCCACGATGACCCACGTCTACCAGCGCTGACTGGCGATGTCCCACGGTGTCAAGCAGTGTCCAGCGGTGTGCAACGGTGTCCCACAATCACCAAAGGTGTCTAACTGTTCCCACGGTGTCCAACGGTATCCAACGACGTCCACGGTATCGAACGGTGTCCAACGGTGTCCAATTATGTCCAGCGGGGTAAAACTGTGTCCAACTGTGTCCGGCGGTTTCCCACGGTTTCCCACGACGTCATACGTCGTCCAACGGTGTTCAAAGGTGTCCGATGGTGAACCACTTTGATCAACGAACTTCCACGTTAAACAACGGTGTCCTACGTTGACCAACGTATTCCAAAGGTTTCCAAATGTGTCCCACGGTGTCCAACGTTGACCAAAGGTGTCCCACGTTGTCCGACGGTGTCCTAAGATGACCAACTTTGTGCAAAGTTTTCCAAAGTTGTACCACGGAGTCTAATGGTGTCAAACGGAGTACCAACGGTGTCCTACGTTGACCGAAGGTGTATAACGTGCCCACGGTGTTCAACGGTGTCCAACGTGCCCACTTTGTTCAACGGTGTCCAACGGTATCCCACGACTTCCAACGGGGTCCAACGGTGTACCACGTTTTCCAACGCTGTCCAAGGACGTCCAACGTGGACCAACGGAGTCCCACGATGACCAAAGTTTTCTAACGGTTTCCAACGAAGTCCCACAATGTCCCAAGTGGTCCCACGGCATCGCACGACGTCCCACTATATCCAATAGTATCCAATTGTGTCCATCGGTGTCCAATGTTATCCAGCGGTGTCCAAGGGGGTCCCACGACGTCCCACGGTTTTCAACGGTGTCGAAATTTGTCCTGCTGTGTCCAGCGGGGTCCCACGTTGTCCCACGGTGTTCAAGGGTGTCCAACGTTGTTCAGCTGTGACCAACGGTGACCCACGGTGTCCAACGCTGTCCCAGGACGTCCAAAGTGGTCAAACGGAGTCCAATGTTTAAAAAAGGTGTCCCACGGAGTTCCGCGTTGAGCAAAGTTGTCCAACGGTGTCCAACGGTTTACAACGGTGTCCAACTGCGCCCAACGGTGTCCAACGGTGTCGCACGACGTCCAACGGTATCCCATGGAGTCCCACGGCGTCCAACGGTGACCAGCGGTGTCCAGCAGTGTCCGACGATGTCAGACGACGTCCTACGGTGTCCATCGTTGTCCAACGGTGTCCAGCGGAGTCCAGCGGTGTCCAACGGTTTCCAGTGTTGTCCAGCGATGTCCAACGGTGTTCAGCTGTGTCCAGAGGTGTCCAGCGGTGTCAAACGGTGTCCAGTGGTGTCCAGGGATGTCTAACGGTGTCCAGCGGTGTCCAGCGGTGTCCAGTGGTGTCTAGCGTTGTCCAACGGTGCCCCACGTTGTCCAACTGTGTCCTACGTAGTCCAACGGTGTCCCACGACGTCCCACGGTGGCCGACGGTATCCAACGGTGTCCATCGACGTCCCATGGTGTCCAACGGTGTCCAACTATGTCCAGCTGTGTCCCACGTAGTCCAACGGTGTCTAACGGAGTCCAACTTTGACCAACGATGTCCAACGGTGTCCAACATTGTCCAAAGTTGTCCAACGGTGTCCAACGGTGTCCAATGGTGTCTAACGGTGACCAACGGTGTCCCACGGTGTCCAGCGGTGTCCAAAGGTGTCCCACGGCGTCCAACGGTGTCCAACGCTGTCCAGCGGTGTCCCATGATATCCCAACGTGTCCCACGACATCCATAACGTCCTATTGTGCCCAAGTGTGTCCAACGGTGTCCAGCTGTGCCCAGCGGTGTCCAACAGTGTCCAACGGCGTCCAACGATTTTCAACGGTGTCCAACGCCGTCCAACGCCGCCCAACGGTGTCCCACGGTGTCCAACGGTGTCCCCAGACGACCGACGGTGTCCAAATGTGCCCGACGGTGTCCGATGGTGTCACACGTAGTCCAAAGGTGTCCAATTGTGCCGAACGGTGTTAAACGGAGTCCAAATGTATCCCACGTTGTCCGATGGTGTCCCAGGTTGTCCAAACGTGTCCCACGTAGTCCGACGGTGTCCCACGACGTCCCACGGTGTCCAATGTGGTCCAACCGTGTCTAGCCGGTTTCAACGGTGTCCAACGCTGTCCAACGGCGTCCAACGGTGTCCAACGGCATCAACCGCGTCCAAAGGTGTTCCACGTAGTCCAACGGTGTCCTCAGACGTCCCACGGTGTCCAAATGTGCCCGAAGGTGTCCGATGGTGTCACACGTAGTCCAAAGGTGTCCAACGGTGCCCAACGGTATTAAACGGAGTCCAAATGTATCCCACGTTGTCCGATGGTGTCCCAGGTTGTCCAAAGGTGTCCCACGTAGTCCAACGGTGTTCCACGTTGTGCAACGGTGTCCAACGGTGTCCAGCGGCGTCCAACGGTGTCCAGCGGTGTCCAACGGTGTCCCACGGTGTCACACGGTGTCCTGCGATGTCCGAAGGTGTCTAACGGTGTCAAACGCTGTCCCATGGTGCCCAACGGCGTTCAAAGTTTTCCAAAGGTATCCAGCGTTTTCTGACGGTTTCCCACGGTTTCCCACGACGTCATACGTCGTCCAACGGTGTTCAAATTTGTCCGACGGTGAACCACGTTGTCCAACGAAATTCCACGTTGACCAAATGTGTTCTACGTTGACCAACGTATTCCGAAGGTTTCCAAAGGTGTCCCACGGTGTCCCACGTTGACCAAAGGTGTCCCACGTTGACCAACGGTGTCCTACATTGACCAACTTCGTCCAAAGTTTTCCAAAGGTGTCCCACGGAGTCTAATGGTGTCAAACGGTGTACCAACGGTGTCCTACGTTGACCGAAGGTGTCCAACGTGCCCACGGTGTTCAACAGTGTCCAACGTGCCCACTTTGTTCAACTGTGTCTAACGGTGTCCCAATACTTCCAACGGGGTCCAACGGGGTCCCACGTTGTCCCACGACATCCCACGTTTACCAACGGTGTCTTACATTGACTAACGTTGTCCAGCGGTGTCCAACGGTTTCCAACTGTGTTCAACGGGGTCCCAAGGTGTCCAAATTGTACGATTGTGTCCAACTCTGCCCAACGGAGTCGCGCGACGTCCGAAGGTATCCAACGGCATCTACGGTGTCTAAGAATTTTCCACGTTGTCCAACGATGTCCCACGTTGTCCGACGGTGTCCGACGCATTCCAAAGGTGTCCAACATTATCCAATTGTGTCCAACTCTGCCCAAATTTGTCGCTCGATGTCCGACGGTGTTCCACGTTTACCAACGGTTTCCAACGTTGTTCAGCGGAGTCAAAAGGTGTCCAGCGGTGTCCAACGAAGTCCAGCGGTGTCCTACGTAGTACAACGATGTCCCACCACATCCCACGGTGTCCAACGGTGTCCTACGGTGAATACGGTGTCCAAGACTAAGATATAGACTATATATATATATATATAGACATATGTTTGTCCCATATGTTGTCGTGTCATCGTACGTTATGTATATGACAATGTCAGGTTGGACACCTTTACACACATATAAGACTAAGGGACATATGTTTAACTTTCTCGTTAACGAGCGCGACGAGGTACGCGCATTATTGCACGAATCGTCATGCTTGCACGTTCTCCGGTCGAGTGTAACGTTTGTTCGCTGGTCATTGACTTTTGAAAAGAAGACGTTTTCCTCTGACCGACATGACCGGAACGTAGGGACTTTGAAATGTTTCGCACAGGACCGACACGACGGGGATATATGTTTAAAGTTGTCGTTAACGAGCGCGACGAGGTACGCGCATTATTGCACGAATCGCCCTGCTTGCACGTTCTCCGGTCGAGTGTAACGTTTGTTCGGTGGTCAGTGACTTTTGAAAAGAAGACGTTCTCCTCGGACCGACATGACCGGAAGGTAGGGACTTTGAAATATTTCGCACCGGACCGACACGACTGGGACATATGTTTAACATTCTCGTTAACGAGCGCGACGAGGTACGCGCATTATTGCACGAATCGTCCTGCTTGCACGTTCTCCGGTCGAGTGTAACGTTTGTTCGGTGGTCAGTGACTTTTGAAAAGAAGACGTTCTCCTCGGACCGACATGACCGGAACGTAGGGACTTTTAAATATTTCGCACGGGACCAACACGACTGGGACATATGTTTATCATTCTCGTTAACGAGCGCGACGAGGTACGCGCATTATTGCACGAATCGTCCTGCTTGCACGTTCTCCGGTCGAGTGTAACGTTTGTTCGGTGGTCAGTGACTTTTCAAAAGAAGACGTTCTCCTCGGACCGACATGACCGGAACGTAGGTACTTTGAAATATTTCGCACCGGTCCGACACGACTGGGACATATGTTTAACATTCTCGTTAACGAGCGCGACGAGGAACGCGCATTATTGCACGAATCGTCCTGCTTGCACGTTCTCCGGCCGAGTGTAACGTTTGTTCGGTGGTCAGTGACTTTTCAAAAGAAGACGTTCTCCTCGGACCGACATGACCGGAACGTAGGTACTTTGAAATATTTCGCACCGGACCGACACGACTGGGACATATGTTTAACATTCTCGGTAACGAGCGC
>JACXII010000773.1:0-11083 GCA_014737395.1 Bombus waltoni
GTAGGCACAAAATTCGACATTTTCAAATTCTACTAAAACCTATGTTGTTGCACTAAACTTGTATCGCAAACAGTTGAAAATCTTTAGCAGATGTCAAAACAAAGAAATGGCGTCAATGACGCGTATTGAAGTTAGCTACATTAAAAGTTATCGCCACATATGGGCAAATTCCGGTTTCATATTTACAGACCTGGTAAAGCAGAAGCATAGTTTTAAGGACTTACTCTTCTTCCTTTTTTAGGTTATCTTCTGCGCTCGTCAATATTATTACTGTTAATAGTATTTTTTAATAAAATAATAATTATTTACTGAACTTGGGCCCATAACCTGTTGATATTTGTATATTTAGAGGCAGGATCGTAATATCTATTTATTTTATTAATAGGATAAATTTACCACACACAATTGAACCAGAAAAACCTTTTATTGCACTTCTTACATACATACATAGACTGACAACTGGTGGAAAAAACAAAAGAACAAAATAAGGCTATAATTGCATATAGAAGTCGAATCTAGTCACTATTTTTTGTGATTTGTCATATCAACATAATTAGTACCACCCATCGAGTTAATGAAAGATCGACTGAATGTTTTCCAATTAAATAAACCATTATAAATCCAGCTCGGTTACAAGGAAATAATCGATTAATAATTATATAGGTAACAATCTTCATGAAAAGAGCTTGGAACATATTAGGTAGAAGATCCAAAGATCTAACAATAATTTAATTGATATGTAAGAATCATTAAAAATATTTAACAAAATTTTCTTTAGATGCTACTATTTTATTTTGCAAGCACTTTTGTTCTCTATCATTTTATACTCTAGAACCAGATGTCTATTTGCGTCTCATGGAATGGTGTTACTTCCCCTGAAGAAGATTCTATCGTTTAGAACTTGTTTATTGAATATTGCCGAATTGAACACATTTCTAACAAAACTATCAGAATCTAATTTAATGAGGAAATTCCACGTTGTATCTAGATAAAAAATCCTATAAAATACTTCATCAGACGAACCATGGAAACATCTACATTCCCTGCAGTTACTAAAAACTATTTGCTTTTGAATCAATTTCTCTTTCTTTTCCTTTATTCTTCTTCTTTTTTGTTTTTTCATTTTTTTGTCCCTTTTTTTTAGTTAACGAAACGAATTGAACGACGTTAAATAAATCGAATGGCTGCCCAGTTGTCTTTTTTTTTAACTAGTGTAAAATGGGTTTAACGAGAAGAAATTTATCGTGTTATTTTGTGTCCAAATTTTTAATGATGAAATACTTACAACAGATACAGGGATTATTAGAAATATCCCCTCGAGTATAGTTATTGGTATGGACAGTAAAATGGATAGTAAATATAGCAAACCAAATTGGACGTATAACCGATTGTTCAATTAATAAATAATTATTTAATTGTCGTCGTCGCAACGCAATATGCATGGAAAGTAGTAAACAGAATTTTGTCGTTTATAAATTAGGGAAGAGCTAATGAAATTCAGAAATTAGGCAAAATTTTAATTCGAGAACCGGAAGCAATATTTTCTGAGATATTTACTCGAGAATTGCCAACAAGTATGTAGTGGGAAGCAAGAGTGGGTCAGATGTTTTGTAAAATTATATCGCCAAAAATTAGAATTACATAACGAGCGTGATCTATTAGTATTTTAGAGCCAGCCAAAGCTTCGAAAATTTATCCAACGTAGAAATTCTTAATGTCCACAAATGACGCTTCTAATTAATCGTCCAACGAATGGTAATTACTATGTAAATTAAAGAAATGACAGGAAAAATTGCAGAGACGTAACATCATTATAAAAGATTCAGTGAAATAAATAACTTAGAAATATCACGATACTATTTTGTCAGAATAGAGAAGAATATTTTAGGAGAGAATGTAGTAGCATTTTTTGTAAATTTATGATTAGACTCCAGAATTTTATTGGAATTTTTTAATAAAGTATAGTTATTCTCGAACAGGATGCTGTTGCTCGTGATACTCGTCTGTTATTCTCGATCAAGATGCTGTTGCTCGTGATACTCGTCTGTTATTCTCGATCAAGCTCTTATCTTTCAATCTTAGCAAACTGATACACATAAGAAATTCAGATTTCTTATTACAAACAGATGTCAATTTTCTCATCGTTTTCTGACCAATTTTTTTCATAATTATTCAATACTGGATAATCACTCATAGCAAAATATGTGAGCTAATCTTGAAGAAGTAAATCTGAAAGCAGTCAGTGATCGTATTAAAAAAAATTCACGCGCCTTTAAGAAAAAAAAGGCACGCGTTATCCATTTTGAGGGGTACAGTTTGCGCCAACAATTAGCATACTGAAATTACCTAATAATGCTATGTTAATAAAGGGCAGCCTGGAGTCGAGAAAATAACGTAAAGCAGAAGCATAGTTTTAAGGACTTGCTCCTCTTCCGTAATGGAGTGACGTGACAATTGCGTTGTGACATGATCCTCTGATATGAAGATTGAAGAAATGTTAATCATTTTTCATCAATGCCACGTCGCATAGCAATAAACAACAAGCGACGATATAGTTAGTTTAATTCAAGTACTCCAATACAAAAAGATCGTCCTATTACCGGAATTACTGTATTTTCTAAAAGTGAATAAATCATTCACCAAAGTTATTTTGTCTTATTAACATATACGGCGAGATAATTGAGACGAAGAAATCCTATTTACGGATACGAATTTCTTCCCCTTGTCCCTCCACCAGTTATATTACGTGACATTTTGGCGATTCTGGCGAAGAGGATCAACTTAGACTATGGTCATCTCAAACGACAAATTCGCAATCAACGAATCCGGAAAAGACACCTGTGAAATAAAACCATCTACGGAAGGAAACCATTTAGGACCACGGTCATCCCAGATACAGAAAAAAACGAGTATCACAAACAAAGTAAGGAAATTGGCTTTCAATACTTATCGAGAAAGAAAGAAAAGTTTCAATTCCGATTCATCAGATGAAATGGCTCAACCAAGTCCTATCGAATTAACCCTTCAGAAAATCCTTGACAGATTACAAAAATCTGAAGAATCTAATAGAATATATATATGTATTAATTATATATATAAATTATATTATTTCTTCTTACAAGAGAAGCTGTATACCTACGACAGTTTCTCAGCAAATTCAGAGTGATGGCTGAAAATGGGGCGACCAAAATATACTGCGACAATCAAAGTGCAGCTAAGTTGGTTCAAAATCCAGGGTTCCACGGTCGCACTATACACATAGACATTCGCCATCATTATGTTCGTGAGATTTTCCAAAAGGGGATGATTGGAATAAGCTATATGCCCACAAATGAGATGCCAACAGATTTGCTAACTAAAAGCTTAGGAAAAACGAGTCACAATGCTCACCTAGAGATCATTGATTTGGCGAGCATTCGAACTCCGTTGAAAGGGGGTGTTGAAGTGACAATGTGAGTCCTCGCTCGCCATGTATGTGCGGATACACTAGTCACAAAAAATAGTGGCTAGATTCGACTTCTATATGGAATCATAGTCTTATGATGTTCTTTTGTTTTTTCATACAGTTGTCAGTCTATGTATGTATGTAAGAAATGCAATAAAGGATTTTTTTAGCTCAAACGTGTGTGGCAGATTTATCCGATCCTTTATCCGATCTTTTATCCGATCCGATCGATAGATTTATTACGACCCTGCGTCTAAATATACAAATATCAACAGTATTTTATCACGTAGAACATATTAGTAATTTGATGTTTTATTACATGAAATTTCAATTTAGTAATGAGAGTAATTTTGGGCGAATATAAATTTGAATTTTTGGTTTAGCTTATAGGTTGTGGTTATGAGCTATAGTTACAGATTATGGCTATCGATTATATTCTGCTATATAGAACTTTGTAATTTACGGTAATTGCAGTAATTTTAGATCTAGGTTATAGTAATTTTATTTTATATAATCTGTTATATAAAATCTACACGTTGATTTTGCATATAACGTGGACAACAAAAATAACTTGTTCCCGTATTAAAAATCGTGTTTGTCTAAAATTCAAGGAAATTTAACGGCTGAAAGTCGCATATGAAAATTGGCAAACAGAAAGGTTGAGATTGAGAGAAATCGTTGAAAAGCAGCTCCCTCCTAAGCCTTCGTCGAAGAAAAGCAGAAACAGTAGAAAATAAAATCTCAGTCGTTTCTTACAAAGGAAAAAAAATACTTTTCAACACTTGTATTTTGTTTTTTTACACACGATAAACCAACGTTTATCAAAGAAAGAGCAATAAAACGAAAATTCCTTGAAGCACGCGAGCAAAATTTTCATCGGACAGAAAACCAACGAAAACAGGTTTCACAAAGGGAAATAAGAATCGTTAGCCGAAAAGATCTAGAAATTCGTAGAACTTTGATTTTACTTTTCGCGGACAAACATGAATGTAGCGGACCGTGGACCGAGATCTCTATTCAAGGGAATTGCCACCAAACTTCATTGATGCGTTTAAGTTTATGGCTCGTACCAATTCGTGTCAACTGGTCTGACAAAGCGTGGGACGTAAATTACACATTGTCGGTTCTTACAGAAAATTCTTTCGACGTCAATGCCTCGAGTCTTCTTGCTACGAATTTTCGTCGCAGCAAAAGAAAACCTTTGTGCTTTTTCGTTTATCACAGATAGCCTGGCAATCCTTCGAACAAGCATGTTGCTCGATAGTGGTGTAACAATAAAGTTGATTTATTGGCCGGATTCTTCTCTTTCACGGTGTCGCTTCTATCCACTTTTTCCTTTTGACGAATTGTTTCTCGAATGAATGATTAATCTCCGTGATCAGTACATCGTAGAAAACTCCCCAAAAATTTCTCTTCACCGTTCGAACATACTATTTCTCGTAACAAATTTGAAATTTGTATTATTTTGAGGAATTTTGATTGAGCGACGATTTGTTTGCAAATTTTGCATACTTTATATTCCTAGGTTTAAACAGTTATCTTTGTACAAACCTAACCCAAATCAATTTGAAGGGCCACCCAAACTGATAGCCTTCTTGGAACACGCCTTGTGCAGATGGGGTACAGCGGGCTATAGACAGGCCAGATTAGGGACAATACAAATACCAATAGGCCGATGGCTTCGGGGCTTTGTTAGAAAGTAACACTGCCAGCTCATACTGTATTCATACTTGTACTTACACCTTATACTTACACGCTTCTCGCTTCGAAAGTACAAACTTGGAAGTTGGTTCGTTTGTAGGGCGCCGTGGAACGACTAAACAAATGGCCGCCCATAAGAAACTCTCGCCATAAGGTGTCCCTTGGCGAGACAGCCGAGCTTCTGCTCCTATTGCGTTTTACGTCCGGTTCTCGGGTTTACAGCAAATGAAACGCGAACAAGTTGCTCGTTAAGCCGGGCTTAACTGGTGCCAATCTTAACTTAAATCTGCCAAACTAGTACCACCACCAGGAATCAAGACCAAGGAGTTCAATGACAATTCCTGGGCTGTGGACTCCAACTGGAGTTTTCTTGGCTGCGAAGGAGACGACTGCGATACGGATTGCTCACACTACGTAGAGAAAGTCATCGAATTTAGCGTTAATTTAAAATAGCAACACATCGGGTTCACAAATCTTAGCAACCAACGTAGGTTTTTCTCTCTAGAAAAGGTAATGAAATCTAAAGAGTATAGGAGACAAATTGCAACATTGGATTCGAGTTTAAAGAAGATAAACATCAAAATTGATACGTGTAAATGTGAACGAGACGGTCTACTCGAGGAAATCAAAAACTTTAGAGCGGATAACGAAGCTCTAAGTAACACGATCGTTTATCATCATGTTTTGGAGTGTAATTAATTTATGTAATACTGGTAGATTTCTGTAATATGGCGCAATTACTAATTCAAATTCGCCCATATACCTAGTTAACCCTTCGCAAAAATCCTTAGGTGTTATTAAAAATTTTCATGTTGACATTCATTGCATTTTCTGTTTCTTTTAAATATTACACAGAATTATTAATGTTCCTTATCGTACTTGTAACGATTTGTATTTGGGATATTAGAAGAACTTCAGTTTGCTTATTGTCGTTAAACCGGCACTGCTAATTGAGTTTCTCGCCGTAGAGCGGCGCTCGTATTCATGCTTTACTTTATCTGCCGGGACTATTATTGATTATTCGAACACTGTACTTAATTTGTTAAGATAAGACGCGCAAAACAAAGTTTCGAGTTTTTCTCAATTAATATATATCCATTATTTAAATTTCCGATTATATGGCAATTTTTTCTAATTACTAAACGAACCTCACTGTTTTTGCTATACACATTCGGCATGAAAAATGGAATGAGAGCAACGCATAATCGTTAGGGTAGCACAAACGGAAGCGAAATAACAGCAAATTTCAGTCAAATGCAAGAAGCTTGCATTTTGCGTAGTTCTGGGCTCACTTCGATGCTAAAACAGACGTGCGCGGTGTTCAGCGTGAAAAATTGAATGAAATTAGCGTTTAATAGTCAAGATATATGAAACAGGGGAGGATTAACGGCAAATTTCAGTCAAATTCTGCAAAAAGATTGTATTTTGCTCAGTTCCGGGCTTATGCCGATGTTAAACCAAACACGCGCTACGATCTGGTTGAAGTGTGAATTCTGGTTGATGTGGAGTCTCTTCAATCGTTTTTTCGGTTCCGTCACTGACACCGACCCTAGTGGAACTATCCGCACGGCTATGGAGGTGAATTCCCACCCCTGTCGCGACGTCCGAACCCACATTCGCGCGCGACTGTTACAGTCCCCCGGTACCGAGCGGCGTTCCGGTTCCTAGCGGACCTTTTTGCCTCTCCTTCTCCACCTTTTCATGGTGGTAAAATCCACCTCGTCGATTAACGATATCGCCGTCGACCGCAAGGTGTCCCCCTCCCGCTCACGATTTGGCAACGCAGCGGGAGGGCGCTCGCTGTTCTAATACCTTCTGATACACGGTGTAGGAGGGCCTTGAGTTCCTCCATCGGATCACGAGGCCCTGTTCCACCGACTCTATTTTCATCGACCCCAGCCTCGCCAGAACAGCGGGGACGGCTCGACGCTGGCTGGAAGTGCGGGGGCGGTGGAGGAAGTGGGTCCATAATGTCTGTTGGGGCGCTGGATAACATCTCCCCCTCTTGGTCCCCACCGATTTATTGTCCCTCCACTTCTATTTGTGTCCTGTAGGACCTCTGCCCTCTCTGTGATCCCATTGATCAGCTCTCCACCGTCCCTTGGAGCACCGCTGACCTTGTTTTGAGCTGGAGTCCCATAGGCGGCGGTCGAACGCTGCTGAGCTTAGCGCCTGCCGCTCGATCCTTGCGGGACGCCTGTCTCAGCATCCTTACAAATTTATCCTTCAGGTTTTCTGAGGTGGAGGCGATCCTCTCAACTTCCCCTATTTCCCTTATGATTTCTGTCCCGAAGCGGCAATTGATTGGCCGACTATCGCTCTTTTATAAACCGTCACTGATTCTATCGGCTCGGCGGTGGCGCTTCTCCTCTGTTTGCCAAGTGCCGTCGCGGTGGACTCAAATTCGAATTCAAAATCGGGCTCCTCCCTCTCGCTCACTTCTTTTATCACCTCTCCGTGACCGTCCGGACTATTACCTCCACCATCGACTGACGATACTTTATCTGTCGATGCTACTATTTGTTATTCGAACACTGTACTTATTTCGTTAAGATAAGACGCGCAAAACAATACTTTGAGCTTCTTTCAATTAATATACATTAAATATTCATTATTTGAACTTTCAACTATATGGCAATTATTTCCAATCACTAAACGAACTACATTGTTGGTGGTACACACCGTCTGATGGAACATTGAGTGTGAGCAACCGGAGGAAGCCCCTGCGTGAACGTGTTAAAGTCATTGCCACACTAGGATTCTAGACTGAAATTCTTCTAACCGTTGATGAAATTGTGAAATACTTTCGTTAAGTATTTGTCCTATAGAATTTAATTCTTCCATTAACTGGTCTAATGATTCCATATCTTGATACAAGTTTAATAACAAGTCGACAATTTTTTCCCGCGTCGTAAGGTTACAATGAATATCTATTTGGTCCCCAGCTTTTTCCACTATTCTATTTTTCACAAATAGTAACAATGGCTTTTGCGAAGGTCTCGTCAATTCGAATATAGAATCTACTTGTCTGATAAGCGATCATAACCTTGTCCTATCTCCGTCAAAATCATTATGCAAATGCTTCGGTGCGACGCTCTCGATGGATTGCGCCCTCTTTCCCTTTCTCTCTCCGCTCTCTCCTCCGCGAGCATGACTTGTTCGCAGAAGGTGCGAATCGCGGTGAACTCCCGCTGTCCCCTCAGCATCGCTTCGACGACCGCCTCGGGCGCCAATCTCTCGCCGATGTCGAGCCGCAGGATACGGCGCGGTTCTTCCCACGCTGCACAGAACTCCAGCGTGTGTTGCGGCGTGTCCTCCTCTTCCCGGCAATGGTGACAGATGGAAGTCACCTTCCGCCGAATCCTTAGCAGGTACTCGCCAAACACTCCGTGTCCAGTGAGCACCTGCGTCGTCCTAAAGGTCAGCGGGGCGCCGCCTCGGTCCCTCCAAGCCTCCCAGTTGGGAAGGACGGCTCGAACGGCCCGGTGCGGCCGCACAGCATGCTTTTCTAGCAGCTGAGTTTGCCACCGCTCCCAGGTCTCCAACTTCGCCTCCACTCGGACGTCTTGGGCCGGATGGTCGTCGAGCGGCGTATGCCCGTCCAGGTGAGGGGGTTCCTCTGCGGTGTTGGTCGAAGAACCACAAGGCCTCGGAATTGGGCGGCGACACGCTCAAGCCGAGCTTCCGGATGGCGCGTACTGGGCATGCCACGGCGGCCTCGGCGAGACACAGAGCATCGTTCCACCAGCTTCCCCCGGCCAGGACCAGCGTATCGTCGGCGTAGCACACCATGCCTGTGCCAGGGGGCATAGGACATCGGAGAACCGAGTCGTAGGCCGTGATCCACAGGATGGGACCTAACACTGATCCCTGTGTGTGGATGGATGACAGGTGGATACTCGATCCACCTGTCGTTCAGGTAGGCCCGGATGACGCGGATAAGATAGGGAGGCACTTCGAAGTGTTCCATGGCCTCCACTATCACGTGCCATGATATGGCGTTGAACGCGTTCGATATGTCGAAAGACGCCGCCAACGCCACTCCCTCACAAGCAACCGTAGCCTCGGAGATGACTCGACACATGGGCCTCCAGGCGAGCGGCGAGTATTCTTTCAAATAGCTTGCCGACGTCGCCCAGGAGGCACACTGGCCGATACGCAGACGGCGAGTCCATCGGTCGGCCCTCTTTTCGAAGGAGGACCAATCTTGCCGACCGCCATACCCGAGGGTAGACTCGCTTCCGTAGGCACTCGGTGAACAGTTCTCGGAGTCTGGGTGCCATGACTCCCATCGTTTCTACCCATATCCTGCCTGGAATTCCGTCCGGTCCCGGAGCCGCGTCTCGGGAGGCCATTCGCTTCGTCGCCCGCAATAGCTCAGCCTCGGTGACCGCCATTTCCTCCCGCCACTCCACTGTCCGAGCGGATGATGGCTGTGGTGGCTGTCTCTTGCGATCCTATTACCGTGGGAATAAGGTCCCGATGACATCGGCTAACAACGCCGGCTCCATGTTCGCGGTCAGTGGGGGGGGGGGGCGGGGCGCAACTTCTTCATAGCCATCCGGGAGGGCCTCCCCCAAGGGTCAGATTCGACCGACTGGACGAGGTCCATCCAGGACCGGGCCTTCGCGGCCTTGATCTCCGCTTGGAGGGAGCGTCGCTCATCTCTGTACACCCCGTAGTTGCGGGCGATTTCTTCCTCGTCGCGATCGCGTCGACGGCAGGCCCTCTGGAATCGTCTGCGAGCCTGAACACAGCGAGCCCTAAGCTCCGCAATTTCGGAGCTACACCAATATACGGCCAGCTTCTGATTACCGCCGGGCACGTAACGCGGCATCGAGGCGTCGCACGCTGCGCTCATGTCCCGACGAAGGATCTCCACCTCCTCTCCGATTTCATGCGTCGTACGGGCGTCCCAGCTCCAGGCAGCCACCACTACTGCCGCCTGCAGGAGATCGCTGTTTCTTTCTTTTATGCGCCATCTTGGTGGTGGGCGAGTGCAAGATCTTTTCGCTCCTCTTCGGGCGCTGCAGACTTGTGTAGCGGGCGTAGTCTCGGGCGCCACCTCCATGAATATATAGGTGGTCAGACAGAGTCTCGATGCCCTCGGCCACTCTCCAGTCCGAGAGTTGTCGGGAGGCATTAGGTGTTGCCCATGTGATGTCGACCATGGAGGACCCCCTCCACGCTACGTAGGTCTTTGCGGAGCCCCTGTTAACTAATAGGAGCCCAAGGCCTGCAGCCCAATCTGACAGCGTCCGTTCACGCACGTTCGTCTTTCGGTTGCCCCACAGCGAGGAATGGGCGTTAAAATCTCCCAAGGCAAGAACTTCACGGAGGAGATAGCTTGCCACGCAATTTCGGATCCTATCCAGGAAATGCTCGAACGCAATCAGACCGGTGTTGGGGATACATATACGCCCACCACCACCATTCCAGCCCAGTCGACCGCGACATAGCCGCTTCCACGGTATAGCAGGACGCTGGGGGCACTCAACGCTGACGTCCACGTTATGGCTGTAGATCCATCTAGGTCCCCGACCCAATTGGAGGCGTCGGGGACACGATACGGCTCGGCGACCACCGCAAGGGCGACCTCGCTCTCCCAGATGGTCTGGGAGAGCAGGTCTTGCGCCCGTCTCGATCTTCCAAGGTTGGTTTGGAGGAGGCGTTTGAATTATTGCGCCAACTCCATGGCCTCCTCCCAGCTATCTACTGCTTTGTCGGTGCTTCCTTGTCTCCCTGCCGCAGCTGGCTCGCGGATGGGTCGCCTCCTCTTGACTTTCGGGAAAGCGCACGCCGCCCCGCCCATCCTGTGATCGGCGGGTGCCCCGAGCGTCTCACACAGGCGGCACTTGGGTGCAGAGGTAGGAGAGCCTCTGGCACGATGACCGCTACCGCCGTACCTGTAGCACAGGTGCCCTCGGTCTACCGTGG
>JACXII010000722.1:0-10753 GCA_014737395.1 Bombus waltoni
TCAATAATGGTTGTTGCTAAACAAAAATATTTTGATTATTTATAACGGTTATTCGTAATCAAAATGCTTAAAAGTTAGTTTTGTTTAATCATTTATTTCTTTTTAACTTTATCCAATATTTAGTGATCGCTGCCTGTTATTTAAACGTTTTTATTTATTTTTTGTTAATAACTTTTTTCACAAAAATCTTAAGGATATATTTTTGGTCCCTGGACTTATAACGTAAATTGAAAATATTATGATATAGGAATTCATATTTTAATTTTAATGATTTTGGGTGCGAATAACCATGATAAATGATTTAATTATTTTCGGTTAATGTTAACCATTATTGGCGACGGAAATTGTTTTCGGTTACTTTTGATACTCAACTACTTTCAACCATTGTCAACGTTGAATTAGATAGATATCCTTTACGATTTCAGTTTTTAATAAATCTTTTGAATTTTTGATAATAATCATCTTCTATTTAAACAAAAATTAATCTTCTCGCAACTTTTTAAGCGACTGTTATTTTTGGGTTCTATTTTGGTATTACGTTTCCATTTCTAATTATATATTTTTCTGAAGGACTTCTGTTGTGGCCAAGAAACATTTTCCTTGATTTTACTTGTAAAACAGGTTTTTAGAAAAAATTGAGAGCGCACACGTCACATATCTTTTTATGTGTATGGGCATAATAGTCTTGTGCGTTAGTATTACGATGGTACAGGTAAGCTTCTTTTAATCGACTTTGTGTCGTTGAATATGATTTGTCAATGAACTATCATTGTTTGAAATTAGATCGCTACGATGGAAATATGTATGGATTTCTACAAGTTTATCAGCTTTTTGAGTATTCAATTCTTACATCTGTTCTACCTAACGATGCAGGGTCAGTTCGTCATAAATTCGTCCGATGAGGTTTACGATGCAATGTGAGTATAACATATATATTATAACAACTTTCCCATTACTTGTAATCTTATCAATCACTTGTTTAACTTATTAACCACGCAAAAAAATAACAAATTATGATTATACATGTATTTCTATACAGTTTAAAACATTTTAAGTAATTTGCTACTTCTTTTATTCATTTATGATTTGTCAAATTGTCCTCTATAATAGATTTTGCAATTAAAATAAATATAAAATAACCAAGCTTGCTACTGAGTCGTGTAAACAAGAAATTTCTATCTTATTTTCGCTTCATTCGAATGGTTGTTTGTACGACTGAAATGTTTAACATTTATTTATATAATTTATATTTATATATTTATTTAACATTTATTAATATAATATTAATTTATAGATTATAATGAAATTCGTAGATACGAGGCATCATGGTATAAGATGGTACAAAAACGCAAGCGTTATACATATTAGCGTTGCGACGAAGTCTAACTCCACGCTATTTAACTGCCGGTGGTTTAATACAATTGAACATGCAAAGCTTTTCAGAAGTAATGTATTAATAATGTTACCTTAAATAATTACAACACATCCGCTGCAACAATATTGGTACATTTCAGGTGATAAAACTATGCGTTTCATATTATACAGTGTTGAGATCGACATGAAAATCGGATCGATATCCAGTGATTCACAGTAGGCACATTATTGAGAACGACCGTTTTATCAATATCACTACGATTAATGTTGTAAAATAACTTAATAAAACTGTTCTTATATAATCTCGATACACGATATACATACGAGTATTATCGAAATAATCAATTAGAAAATAACAGTTTTGTTTCTACGTACAGAAACACATAAAAATATCACACCTGTGCGAACTTTTTGTGAATATATTATGTGTACCATACGCTACATTTTTAAATTTCATTCACACTGTTACGAATCTTAATAATCACGATTATATTCCTAAAATTTTTAATCTATATAAAGAATAAATCTTTATATAGATTCAAAATTATATATATATAATATATATGTATAATATATACGAATATTACATATAACATGCATATCTTATATATAAAATGTATATAATATATTGTATATATTTTTATTATATATATGTAATAAAAAAGGTATATATATATATATATATATATATATATATATATATATATATATAGAGAGAGAGAGAGAGAGAGAGAGAGAGAGGGAGAGAGAGAGAATTAAAAGGTTAAGTTGAAGAGGTTAAATTAAATTAAAAAGTTAAAAGGATTTAGTAGAAATATGTATATAGTTTGGAGAGATTATAAAAGTATTTAATAGTATTTAAGATTTAAAAGTATTTAAATAATCAATTATCTATTATTAATGAACCTCAACTGCCTCTACTCATACTAAATATTTGTTTGTAGTAAACTCTTTGTAACTCCATATATATGTACTTTTAAATTAGTTTAAAATGTTACCAATATGCCCCGTTACAATGCTAATGAATTTCCAAAATGTTTCGCATAGTACGTATAATTCATGCAGAAATTATATATGATTTAGCTTGTGAGCAGTTAGTTTTGGCATTTTTTAAAGGTGCAAGTAATACGGTAGCACTAGTAACACTAAGAAAAATATTAGTATTAATCATGATAAGAGGTTGAATTATTCACGCACACATGAATCTCGTTGCAAAATATTGATCTGGAATCTGGGCCGTGGGAGTAGATCAGCTTAAATGAATACGAAGTTCACGGTACTTTTTTGCGAAGAGAAGACAGACGGAAGACAAAACGTATTTTGATTATTCATGGCTCGATCAAGAAGATAACGAGTTCTTAATCTGCATAGTTTACTTTGATGTCCAGCTATACTCTCTCCTTTTACGTCTCATGTCCGTTTTCAACTGTCTATAGGTCCAACGGTTCTTTTTCCAAGTTCTTCATTATTCAATGAATATGCGTTTTAAATCAATTTTTATTAATCGCAATTCATCTTTTAGATAGAGCAGCTTCGAGAATAATGCTTCGAAATATTTTTTTCTTTTTTTCATTCTTTGAACCGATCAACAGCTAATGCTTTGACCAACTACTTGCACGCCATTGTTAAAGGTACATATTAAAGGCACAGACTTAACAGGGAGGAATGAATAATTAAATCGTCATTTTGTTTTACGAGGGCAGGGTGGCAACAAGTACGCATTATTTATGAGCGTCATTCGATAGAATTTTATGGCCCAAAGAAAGTAGGAGTATACACGTCAATTTCAATCATTCAACAAACTTCGCTGCTGTTCTTCACTTGTAACTACAGCCGTGTAATATCGATATCATTTTTCATTTTACTATAAATAAAGCAACTATAGAAAAAAAGTATCTGAGAGTAGTAAAGATATGCAGTATGATCGCTGGAATTTGGCCTGATCAAAGTAAATTTTCGAAGCTATTTATGCGAATAATTATATACATCATTATTGAGCTATCGCTTGTTACACAGGTACGTAAATATTAATTTACAATCAACTGTACTCTATAGAATCTTTTGTTTATTAATGCACGTTTATGTTCTTACTATATTAAACTAATAAACTGTATTAGTAATCACACACAAGCATTGTGATGTTCCTTGAATTTGTCACAAAATTCTAAATTTTTTTAATGCGTTATATACAGTGAATCCTCAAAATATTCGTACACTAACGCACACTTGATTCTGATGTGTTATATCTGTTATATCTGTTAATAAATTCGAAATTGTTTTTGTTGCGATCTTCAACTCTATGACGACCGGTCAATTGTAACCGATCGGTTGATATCGCGAACCTTGAACAACGTTAACGCTCAGGGTGGAGGAATTAGAATGATGTAGACACGTATAATAATTATGGTATTTATTCACTATCTTCAAATGCTCACAAGGAACATATATGTGTGTGTGTGTGTGTGTGTGTGTGTGTGTGTGTGTGTGTGTGTGTGTGTGTGTGTGTGTGTGTGTGTGTGTGTGTGGTACACTTGAAAACACTGAGATAAATGAACATAGGCTGCGGATAGCCTTAGGTATGGTATGTTTTTTATAGTCGTAGTCGATCTATAGGAAGGGGTGCGTTTTTTGCCTGCTCGGAATTACAGACAGTTAAGATATTTGACGTTAGGACAGGTAATGGAGTAGTGTAGGTCAGGTAATGTAGTAGCGTAGGTCAGGTAATGTAGTAGCGTAGGATTACCGTTACGCGGATAAGTGATCGTCATAGTCGTCAGGTCAGATAAGGCAAATGGCGGCTGTTACATCCGTATTACAAGATCTACAGAGGGCCTGTCGAGTACTTAGGGTGTTGGTTAGTCTCTCTTTCGGAGATGCATCGTAAAGAATGCAATTTGTGAGGTAAACATACCAGCGTCCCATGGCCAGGCCATGTGGTGTTCGGATCATAAATAGTGACCGATCGAAATCCCAAACAGTTTTCATTGATCATTTGTTGTATTAGGTTCTCTCAGAAGTTTCTTTCGTTTTATAAGGAAATAACACATGTTCTTTTGTTTTATATTATTTCATTAAATTGTATGATCTATTTTGTTGCAATAGAATTAAGTGGATCATACATAATTCAATAAAATAATATGAAACAAAAAATGTTGTGCACCAATCATTTTCTTATAAAACAAAAGAAACTTTTGGGTCAATCTAATACTTTGAAATCTGGATGAAGTTTTTTAGTTAACATAATATAATTAAACAATATTAAAAATTAAATAAGATCGTATTCAATTTAAGCGTGATAAAAATGTTCGGATGCAATTTTCCTTCGCAATTTTCTCAAGAGTGTTTGACGTACTCGAAACGTAGCGTTTCTTTATAAACGCATTTCAAGTTTGTTACTGTGCAGTCAGTAGGTATACCGACTTTGCGTGAAAATAGATCATAAAGGTAGGAATATTTCGCTTGATCTCCGACAACTTTTCGTATCTCATCGTGAGAAAAGAAAAACATATATTTTGAAAATATAAATAATAAACAACCGGGGGAAACGGAAGTTCTGCGGAAAATAAAAGTGAAATCGAGTGCTCTGACAATAGCTGTGGAATTTCAAGAAGAGAGTGGAGAGAAAGATATAGGCACATAGACAGTTCACCACCTGAACATTTACGGCTCAAATGAGCGAAACATGGTGCGATCTGGCGGGATACAGCATTGAATCTAAAAAATTTGCAATTCACTTTTAAATATATTGGTGGATGTTGTGTTCTGGGATTGTATTTCGAGCGGGGCGTAGATATCTCGTTTTTAGGTATCATGGACAAAATTAAACAGTAGTATTTTTTTAAGGAAAGTTTATTGCTGTGTGCCATTAGAATAGGAATTTAAGGTACATTCTAATTTTATCAGGACAATGATGCTAAACATAATGCTTTGTAATTAACACTTTAATTACTATAATTACTATATATAACTACTATAATTATTATACTTTATAATTATTCTTAAGTTGCATACACCTCAGCTGCCTGATTTTAATCCAATAGAAAATTTATAATTTAAATCGTAGAATGAAACAACATCAATAATAAGCAGAAAAGAACTGAAAAAGGATTGCAAAACGAATGAGGAAAAACAATTGCAGAATATCTTAAAAAAATTGTATTTAGTATTACGATTAGAATTATTATTATCGATTATTAGAAGATTATTAGAAGATTATTAAAAGATCGTTAAGATTATTGGTATAATTAGATTATGGAACGATTAAAATGTCTAATAAAATAAAACGGCTATGTTACTAAATATTAGAGCTATGAACATTGGTTATTAAAAATTAACAAAGTACTGATATCGTGTGGTGTACGAATATTTTTGCCGAACAAGATTTCATTTAATTCTTCCAATTCACTTCTATTTCAAAGTAAAATAAATGATCTACCAATGAAAACAATTTTGAAATTACTCTCACCAAAATTAATAATGATATAAAACGTCAAAATTAAATACGCATTAGTATTCGAATATTTTTTGGATTGACAATGTCTGTTAGTGTGAGAATTTCCTTTTTGTTAAATTAATCGATCATTGATTGCAGATGACAAACGTAATATGTTTCTTTAGCCTAAATGCCCTAATAGAGCAAGTGTGTTTGTTTAATGCAATAGCCGGAGCATTAATAAAGCAAGGGAATTGCATTATCAACAATGTGGAGGTAAAGGAACTGCTTGTCTCATTTTCCATTTTCCATTACTACTCTATCATATCACGTTTTACGTAAAAACTACATAGTGAAATATGATAAGTTGACTTTTGTTAAGATTCTCACTTTCACGCCACTCAGAGGTTACAAACAAGTATTTTGATATGAAACATTTAACGAAGTGTATGTATGTATGTGATATCATTCTTCAATGTATGAAAGGAAATCCATGTGGAAAAAAGATTGAACAGTATGGATGGTCTTGTGAATTTGTGTTCTTGAGTTCGAAAAGGTCATTGACAATACCGTTGATCCTGGTAAGTTTGTAACGGTTTTGGATGAATGCGGTCCTGATATGCTTCAGCTCTGGTTCCAGGCGATCTCGTTCGTAAATATTGATGACGCGGTTTACCAGTAGGGACATGACTGAGTCCTTTTGGGCCGGGTGATGTTAGGACAACGCATGAAGATATTTGTCAACGGTGTGACTTGTAAACTCGATGGCAAAAGGAGCTGTCGAGTCCAGGTACGTCCAGGAAAGATAACTGCAGGTTGGCTTTTATTTCCACAGTGAATTTTATATTTGTGTGGAATGAGTTGAGGAAGACGAGGAAATTGGATAGATTTCTAGTGCCATGGAGTCATATCATCATACCATATACATACCTACATCGCTTTCTTGAAGATAAATGTCCACGATGACTAGTGAGATGGATGGACTCACAGTTGCTTCTGAAATTTGGTCATAGTATCCTTAAATATTCTCTTTCTTGTACATTCCTAAACATATTCTCTCTCTGATTCCATTTCTAGGATTCACCTGCATCTGGTTATCATCAATCTCGTATATTTGATAACAGGAGCCAGTGGACCCATCTATGAACTTTCTCAATTTCCATTTTCTCCTCCGTGCTCTTTTTTCTCTATCCTCCTTCTACCCTTCCCTCATTGAACATTGAGGACATCATTGAACATCGAAGGATTCGGACCATCTACAAATTCTGCTACTACGAAGTTCTGCAACTACTGATACTCTACTACGGTGAGAAATACATCAGAAGGACTACGGTTAGCATAGAACGTGCCATAAAACGGGTTTCAAGATCCAGTAAAACACCTACAACGTTTCCGACAAAGGAACATCGCAAAGGAACCTTACCTACGGACTAAACGAATAAGGTGAACGAAACTCTGGATTCATTTATTAAATATCGAACGAGAAGAAACAGCTTCTCCAGCGTATCAAGCAACTCAAGTTCAGACACAGACAACAGCGTAATAATGGCCACTCCTCGTAAAGATAAGATCGAAACAGTCAGCCTAGCTTCAACTAATGGAGAACTAGACCCAACCACTAAAGCTATCCTAGACGCAATGCAAAAACAGAACGAAACGCTCACTCAACAAATAAACCAACTTTCTCGACGCATCGAAGAAACTTAACGCGCCGCCAACGAAGAAAATAAGAAACGCGCAACCGAAATAGAGATACTAGGGAAAAGTTTGGCCAGTATGTATGTAGGAGACGTATCTGAAATCAGTTCTTTAAGGACATCCGTCGAAACCACTCACACTGCTAGAGAACAATCCATAAAAGAACAACCTCGAATCTTAGGAACTGCGCCTCAATTATCCGACAGTGACGACCGACACCTCGTCAATTACTTCGCCAACTCAGACCTTAAAGCCAAAGACACATTAAAATGTATCCCACAACTTAACGGAGAAGACGATATAGGAGTCGAAGATTTCATCAGAAAGGTTAAAGAAATGAGAGCTACGTGCAGCGAACAACACATATTACTAAAAATGATTAAAATAGAGAAAATTACGGGTAGAGCAGCTATGGAGCAACATACATATTTCTGAGTATACATATCTATACCAAGCCTTGCGACAAAACGTAGCAACCCAAGCTTCAGTGCGAGAACACCAGGACCAACTTAGAGAAATGCGACAGGGACTCAACGAAAGCGTACAAAACTACATTATTCGATTTAGAAGAGCATTCAATAAACTGCAATATAGCATAACCAATGAATACCCAAACGAAATTACCAGACGCGCAATGAACAATAGAATATTAAGAGACTCAGTTACAGACTTCATTAAAGGTCTAAAGACAGAAATAGGACAAGTATTACTTGCCAATCTGCCGTACATCATTGAAGCAGAAAAACGCGCCGCAAATGTAGAAAGATATTTCCGTGAAGACGGTACACGTCTCCAGTTAATCGCTCGAACGAGCGATAGACCACAGTTTAAACCGAGAATGATGACTAATTTTTCACCTGCCCCACTGAAAGCAGTTCAACACCCTCTCGCACCTCAATCAAGGACCACCTTCTCCCAAGCTGAACGCGCACCTTTATCGGAAAAAGCGCAACTGCGATGCTTTAGGTGTAATCGGCTCTGACATATTTCCAACCAATGTTCAAATTTTTGAACGCCCGGCCTACGTAGCTATGAAAACGGAAGAATGAGAGCCAATGCCACTACAGAAGAACTCTCAACAGTATTACTTGGATCCACCGGAAAACCAAAACGAAGAATTCTCGTCGACACAGGAGCAGGAATTAACATAATCAAACGAAGATGGGCATTAGGAACAGAACCAGCATATTCGAGGTCAGTGTGGGGGGGGGGGGCTGGAACGCAACTTCTTCATGGCTATTCGATAAGGTCGCCCCCACGGGTCGGATTCGACCGACTGGACGAGATCTATCCAGGACCGAGCTTTCGCAATCTTGATCTCCCGCTGTAGTGTGCGTCGCGCCTCTCTGTACATTTCGTAGCGGCGGGAGATCTCTTCCTCGTCGCGAATACGTTGACGGCGGGCCCTTTGAAGCTGCCTGCGAGTCCGAATACAACGAACCCGAAGTTCCGCGATCTCAGGGCTCCATCAGTAAACGGCCGCATTCTGTCTACCGCCGGGCACGGAATGCGGCATTGAAGCGTCACACGCCGCGGTCATGTCCCGACGAATGGTCTCCGCCTCTTCGTCGACGCCTCCCTGTGTCGTACGAGCGTCCCAACTCCAGGCAGCCACTACGACTGCCGTCTGCAGCAGATCGTTGTCCCTCTCCTTCGTGCGCCACCTTGGCGGTGGGCTAGAACGAGAACGTCTCACTCGCCACGTCCATAAATATGTACAGGTGATCCGAGGGAGTCTCGACACCCTCAGCCACTCTCCAGTCCGAGACTCGACAGAAGGCGTTAGGGGTGGCCCACGTGATGTCGAACACGGAAGAACCCCCCCACGCTACACAGATGTTTGTGGAACCTCTATTTACTAATAGGAGCCCAAGGCCTGCAGCCCAATCTGACAGCGCCCGGCCACGAGTGTTTGTCCTTAGGGTTTCCCCACTGCGTGGAGTGGGCATTAAAGTCCGCCAAAATAAGCATTTGTCGGGGGCTATATCGTGCCACACAGTCACCAACCCTGTTGAGGAAATGCTCGAACGTAGTCAGGCCGCTGTTGGGGGAGCCCACCACCACTATACCCGCCCACTCGATTGCGACATAACCGCTACCACGGTCGAGCAGGATACCGGAGGCAGACGTGTCTGATGCTGATGTCCACGTCACGGCGACCGAGCCATCCAGGTCACCGACCCAGTCAGAGGAATCGATTACACGATAGGACTCGGCCACCACCGCCAAGGCGACTCTGCTCTCTCTTATTGTCTGGAGGAGCAGGTCTTGTGCCCGCCTCGATCGACCCAAGTTAGTCTGCAGGAGGCGCATGTAGTTATTCCATGAAATCCGTGGCGGTACATCCTGTGGCACACGGTAAGCTCCCCATGCTATCGTCCTGTCTCTCCTCCGCAGCGGCGGGTTCGCGACTGCTCTTCTTCGTCCTCTTCGTCTTCGGGGGACACACGCTGCCCCTCCCATACGGTGGGCGGTTGGTGCACCGAGCGACTCGCACAGAGGACACTTCGGTACGGAAGCAGGGCAGTCCCTAGCACGATGACCACTAGCGCCGCACCTGTAGCACAGGTGACTCCGATCCACCGTGGACACGCAAGTCGCCCTCACGTGTCCCAGCTCCAGACATTTGAAGCACTGCAAGGGCCTCTTAGAGATGGCTTCAATCCTTGCAGTGGACCAGCCCAAGGCAACTCTTCCCGCCTAGTCTAGTTTCCGCGCTGCGGCCAGAGGGCACCGTACCGTACAGGCTGATCCAAGGCCACCCCTGGAGCAGCCAATGTCTTCCACCTGTATCTCCGCGCCGTCGCATCCCGCTGCCAGGGCCAAGGCGTTCCGCAGCTCCTCCTTGCCGATTGAGAAATCAAATCTGAACACTCTCAGCTCCGCTGTCCTCAATGGAGCCGCGATATTTTCAGCACCTAAGAAAATTCTAACAGACAGAGGACAAAACTTTATTAGTAAACTGATGCAAAAATACGAGGACGCATTTAAAATCAGACACATTCAAACAACTAGTTTCCATCCACAAAGTAATGGATCCCTAGAACGAACACACGCTGTAATAGCTGACATGCTAAAAAACGTACAGAAAAATTCAAATGAAGACTGGGATGAACATTTAAACTTTATAGCCTATAACACTATGATACACGACTCTACCGGATATACACCTCTTGAACTCATTTTCGGACATAAAGCCAATTTAAAACTCCTCAACGTACTTACGCAGACGAAATATCATTTAGAAAA
>JACXII010000724.1:0-10804 GCA_014737395.1 Bombus waltoni
TAAAATTCCACCAAACAAAAGTTAGGAATTTCGACCTGAAATTCCACCAAATAGTTCGTAATTCCGACCTGAAATTCCACCAAAAAGTTCGTAATTCCGACCAGAAACTCCACCAAAAAAAAGTTCGGAATTCCGGTTTGAAATTCCACCAAAAAGGTCGGAATGCCGACCCAAAATTTCACCGAAAAAAAGTTCGCTACTCTGAAGTGAAATTAAACCAAATAGAGATCTTAATTCCGACCTAAAATTCCACCAAACAAAAGTTAGGAATTCCGACCTGAAATTCCACCAAATAGTTCGTAATTCCGACCTGAAATTCCACCAAATAGTTCGTAATTCCGACCTGAAATTCGACCAAAAAAAAGTTTGGAATTCGAAACTGAAATTCCAACAAAAAAGTTCGAAATTTCGATCTGAAATTCCACCAAAAAAAAAATTCGAAATTTCGACCTGAAACTCCACCAAAAGAAAGTTAGGAATTCCGACCTGAAAATCCATCAGAAAATTCGGAATTTCGACATAAAATTCCACCAAAAAGATGTTCGGATTTTCGACCTGAAATTCCACCAAAAAAAAGTTCGGAATTCCGACCTGAAACTCCACCAAAAGAAAGTTAGGAATTCCGACCTGAAATTCCACCAGAAAATATGTAATTTCGATATAAAATTCCACCAAAAATAAGTACCGAAATCCGTCCTAAAATTCCACCAAAAGAAGTTCAGCATTCCGACCTGAAATGCCATCAAAAAGAAGTTCGTAATTAAGACCTAAAATTATACCAAATATAGATCTTAATTCCGACCTAAAATTCCACTGAAAAAAAGTTCGGAATTTCGAACTAAAATTTCACCTAAAAGTTCGGAATACCGACCTAAAATTCCACCAAAAAAATGCTCGGAATTCCGACCTGAAATTCCACCAAAAAAAGTTCGGAATACCGACCTGAAGTTCCACCCAAAAAAAACTTCGGAATTTCGACCTGAAATTCCACCAAAAAAACGTTCGGAATTGCGATCTAAAATTCCACCAAATAAAGATCTTAATTCCGACCTAAAATTCCACCAAACAAAAGTTCGGAATTCCGACCTGAAATTCCACCAAATAGTTCGGAATACCGACCTAAAATTCCACCAAATAGTTCGTAATTCTAACCTAAAATTCCACCAAAAAAAAGTTTGGAATTCAGAACTGAAATTCCACCAAAAACAAGTTCGGAATTTCGACCTAAAATACCAACAAAAAAAAGTTCGCAAATCCGACCTAAAATTCCACCAAATAGAGATCTTCATTCCGACCTGAAATTCCACCAATAAAAGGTTGGAATTCCGAACTGAAATTCCAACAAAAAAAGTTTGCAATTCCGACCTGAAATTCCACCAAGAAATAGTTCGGAATTCCGACCTGAAATTGCACCAAATAAAGATCTTGATTCCGACCTAAAATTCCACCAAAAATAAGTACCGAAATCAGACCTGAAATTCCACCAAAAAAGTTCGGAAATCTGACCTGAAATTGCACCAAATAAAGATCTCAATTCCCACCTAATATTCCGACAAAAAAAGTTCGAAATTTCTACCTGAAATTCCAACAAATGTTCGGAATTTCGACCTAAAATTCCACCAAAAAAACGTTTGGAATTCCGACCTGAAATTGCACCAAATAAAGATCTTAATTACGACCTGAAATTCCACCAAAAAAAAAGTTCGAAATTTCGACCTGAAATTCCGCCACAAAAAAGTTCGGAATACCGACCTTAAATTCCACCAAATAGGTCATAATTTCGGCCTGAAATTCCACCACAAAAAAAGGTTGGAATTCGGAACTGAAATTACACCAAAAAAACTTCGTAATTTCGACCTGAAATTCCACAAAAAAGTTTGGAATTCCGACCTGAAATTCCACCAAATAAAGATCTCAATTCCCACCTAATATCCCAACAAAAAAAGTTCGAAATTTTCACCTGAATTTCCAACAAATAATCGGAATTTCGACCTAAAATTCCACTAAAAAAAAGTTCGGAATTTCGACATTAAATTCCACCAAAGGAGTGCGGAATTCCGACCTGAAATTCCAAAAAAAAAGTTTGGAATACCGACGTGAAATTCCACCAAATAAAGATCTCAATTCCCACCTAATATTCCAACAAAAAAAGTTCGAAATTTTCACCTTAAATTCCAACAAATGTTCGGAATTTCGACCTAAAATTCCACTAAAAAAAAGTTCGAAATTCCTACCTGAAATTCCACCAAAAATAAGTTCGGAATACCGACCTGAAATTCTACCAAAAAAAGTACGGAATACCGACCTGAAATTCCACCAAATAGTTCCTAATTTCGACCTGAAATTCCACCAAACAAAAGTTCGAAATTTCGACTTGACATGCCACCAAAAAAAAGTTCAGAATTCCGGCCAGAAATTCCACCAAAAACAAGTTCGGAATTTCGACCTGAAATCCTTCCAGAAAGTTCGGAATTCAGACCTGAAATTCCACCAAGGAGTTCGGATTTCCGACCTGAAATTCTAGGAGAAGAAGTTCGAAAATTCGACCTAAAATTCCAAAAAAAAATTCGAAATTCCGACCTGAAATTTCACCAAGAAATAGTTCGGAATTCCGACCTGAAATTCCACCAAATAAAGATCTCAATTCCCACCTAATATTCCGACAAAAAAAGTTCGAAATTTCTACCTGAAATTCCAACAAATGTTCGGAATTTCGACCTAAAATTCAACCAAAAAAAAGTTTGGAATTCCGACCTGAAATTGCACCAAATAAAGATCTTGATTCCGACCTAAAATTCCACCAAACAAAAGTTAGGAATTTCGACCTGAAATTCCACCAAATAGTTCGTAATTCCGACCTGAAATTCCGCCAAAAAAAAGTTCAGAATTCCTACCTGAACTTCAACCAAAAAAAGTTCGGAATTCGAACACGACAAAAAAAATTTCGGAAATCCGACCCGAAATACCACCAAAAAGTTCGGAATTGCGACCTGAAACTCCACCAAAAGAAAGTTAGGAATTCCGACCTGAAATTCCACCAGAAACTTCGGAATTTCGACATAAAATTCCACCAAAAGAAAGTAAGGAAATCCGACCCGACATTTCACCAAAAAAAAGTTCCGAAATCCGACCTGAAATGCCACCAAAAAGATGTTCATATTTTCGACCTTAAATTCCACCAAAAAAAAGTTCACAATTCCGACCTAATATTCCAAAAAAAAAGTTCCGAACTCCGACCTGAAATGCCACCAAAAAGATGTTCGGATTTTCGACCTAAAATTCCACCAAACAAAAGTTAGGAAATTCGACCTGAAATTAGAACAAATAGTTCGTAATTCCGACCCGATATTCCACCAAAAATAAGTTCGCAATTCCGACCACAAATTCCACCAAAAAGTTCGTAATTCCGACCTAAAATCCCCAAAAAAAGTTCGAAATTTTGACCCGAAATTCCACCAAATAGTTCGTAATTCCGACCTGAAATTGCACCAAATAGTTCGTAATTCCGACCTGAAATTCGACCAAAAAAGAGTTCGCTATTCCGACCTGAAATTCCACCAAATAGTTCGTAATTCCGACCTGAAATTCCACCAAATAGTTCGTAATTCCGACCTGAAATTCCACCAAATAGTTCGTAATTCTGACCTGAAATTAGACCGGATAAAGATCTTAATTCCGACCTAAAATTCCACCAAACAAAAGCTAGGAATTTCGACCTAAATTTCCACCAACAAGTTCGTAATTCCGACCTGAAATTCCACCAAATAGTTCGTAATTCCGACCTGAAATTCGACCAAAAAAAAGTTCGCTATTCCGACCTGAAATTCCGCCAAAGAATTTGGAATACCGACATGAAATTCAACGAAAAAAAATTCGAAATTTCGACCTGAAATTCCACCAAAAAATAGTTCGTAATTCCGACCTGAAACTCCACCAAAAGAAAGTTAGGAATTCCGACCTGAAATTCCACCAGAAAATTCGGAATTTCGACCTAAAGTTCCACCAAAGAAAAGTTCGGAATACCTACCTAAAATACCACCAAAAAAAAGTTCGTAATTCCGACCTGAAACTCCACCAAAAAAAAGTTCGAAATACGGACCTGATATTCCACCAAAAATAAGTTCGGAATACCGACCTCAAATTCCACCAAAGAAAAGTTCGGAATTCTGACCTGAAGTTAGACCGAATAAAGATCTTAATTCCGACCTAAAATTCCACCAAACAAAAGCTAGGAATTTCGACCTGAAATTCCACCAAATAGTTCGTAATTCCGACCTGAAATTCCACCAAATAGTTCGTAATTCCGACCTGAAATTCGACCAAAAAAAAGTTCGCTATTCCGACCTGAAATTCCGCCAAAGAATTTGGAATACCGACCTAAAATTCAACGAAAAAGAAATTCGAAATTTTGACCTGAAATTCCACCAAAGAAAAGTTCGGAATACCGACCTGAAATTACACGAAATAAAGATCTTATTTCCGATAGAAAATTCCAACAAAAGAAAGTTCGGAATTTCGACCTAAAGTTCCACCAAAAAAAAGTTCGGAATACCTGCCTGAAATACCACCAAAAAAAAGTTCGTAATTCCGACCTGAAATTCCACCAAGGAGTTCAGAATTCCCACCTGAAATTCTAGGAGAAAAAGTTCGAAATTCCGAGCTAAAATTCCAAAAAAAAAATTCGGAATTCAGACCTGAAATTCCACCAAGAAATTGTTCGGAATTCCGACCTGAAATTTCAAAAAAAAGTTCGTAATACCGACCTGAAATTCGACCAAAAAAAAGGTTGGAATTCGAACCTGAAATTCCGCCAAAGAAAATTTCGGAATTTCGACCTAAAATTCCACGAAATAAAGATCTTAATTCCGACCTGAAATTCTACCAGAAAGTTCGGAATTCAGACCTAAAATTCCAACACAAAAAAGTTCGTAATTTCGACCTGAAATTCCACCAAAAAAATGCTCGGAATTCCGTCCTGAAATTCCACCAAAAAAAGTTCGGAATACCGACCTGAAGTTCCACCAAAAATAAGTTCGGAATACCGACCTGAAATTAGACCAAAAAAAGTACGGAATACCGACCTAAAATTCCATTAAAAGAAAGTTCGGAATTTCGACCTAAAATTCCACCAAAAAAACGTTCGGAATTCCGATCTGAAATTCCACCAAACAAAAGTTCGGAATTCCGACCTGAAATTCCACCAAAAAAACGTTCGGAATTCCGATCTGAAATTCCACCAAATAAAGATCTTAATTCCGACCTGAAATTCCGCCAAAAAAAAGTACGGAAATTCGACCTGAAGTTCCACCAAAAAAGGTACATAATTCCGACCTGAAATTCGACAAAAAAAGATTTCGAAAGTCCGACCCGAAATACCACCAAAAAGTACGGAATACCGACCTGAAATTCCACCAAAAAAAAGTTCGGAACTTCGACCTGAAATCCCACCAAATATGAGTTCGGAATACCGACCTGAAATGCCACAAAAAAAAGGTCAGAATTCCCACCTGAAATTCCACCAAAAAAAAAAGTTCGGAATTCCTACCTGAAATTCCACCAAAAAGTTCGGAATTCCGACCTGAAATTCCACCAAATAAATATCTTAATTCCGACCTGAAATTCCACCACAAAAAAGTTCGGAATTCCGACCTAATATTCCACCAAAAATAAATTCGGAATTCCGGCCTGAAATTCCACCAAAAAAAAGTTCACAATTGCGACCTGAAATACCACCAAAAAAAAGTTCAGAATTGTGACCTGCAATTCCACCAAAAAAAGGCCGGAATTCCGACCTGAAATTCCACCAAATAGTTCGAAAATTCGACCTGAAATTCCACCAAAAAAAAGTTCGAAATTCCGACCTAAAATACCACCAAAGAAAATTTCGGAATTCCGACCTGGAATTCCACCAAGAAATAGTTCGGAATTCCGACCTGGAATTCCACCAAAAAGTTCGGAATACCGACCTAAAATTCCACCAAAAAGATTTCGGAATTCCGACCTGAAATTCTACCAGAAAGTTCGGAATTCCGTCCTGAAATGCCAGCAAAAAAAAGTTCAGAATTCCAACCTGAAGTTCCACCAAAAAAAAGTTCGGAATTTCGACCTGAAATTCCACCAAAAAAATGTTCGGAATTCCGACCTGTAATTTCACCAAAAATAAGTTCGGAATACCGACCTGAAATTCCACCAAAAAAAGTACGAAATACCGACCTAAAATTCCACCAAAAAAATTTTCGGAATTCCGACCTGAAATTCTACCAGAAAGTTCGGAATTCCGACCTGAAATTCCATCAAAAGAAGTTCGGAATTCTGACCTGAATTTCCACCAAAAAGGAGTTCGTAATTCCGACCTGAAATTCCACGAAATAAAGATCTTAATTCCGAACTAAAATTCCACCAAAGAAAAGTTCAGAATTCCGACCTAAAATTCCACCAAAAAAAAGTTCGCAATTCCGACCTGAAATACCACCAAAAAAAAGTTCAGAATTGTGACCTGCAATTCCACCAAATAAAGATCTTAATTCCGACCTAAAATTCCATCAAACAAAAGTTCGGAATTACGACCTGAAATTCCACCTAAAAGTTCGAAATTTCGACCTGAAATTCAACCAAATAAAGTTCGGAATGCCGACCTGAAATTCCACCAACAAATAGTTCGGAATTACGACCTGAAGTTCCAAAAAAAAGTTCGGAATTCCGAATTGAAATTCCACAAAAAAGTTCGGAATTTCGACGTGAAATTCCACCAAAAAAAAGTTCGGAGCACCGACCTGAAATTCCACCAAAAAAAAGTTCGAAATTCCGTCCTAAAATACCAGCGAAGAAAATTTCGGAAGTCCGACCCGAAATACCACCAAAAAGTTCGGTATTGCGACCTGAAATTCCACCAAAAGAAAGTAAGGAAATCCGAACCGACATTTCACCAAAAAAAAGTTCGGAAATCCGAACTGAAATTCCACCATAAAAATGTTCGGATTTCCGACCTGAAGTTCGATCAAAAAAAAGTTCGGAATACCGACCTAAAATTCCACCAAAGAAAAGTTCGGAATTCCGAACTAAAATTCCACCAAAAAAAATCTCGAAATACCGACCTAAAATTCCACCAAAAAGTTCGGAATACCGACCTGAAATTCCACCAAAAAAAAGTTCGCAATTCTGACCTGAAATTAGACCAAATAAATAACTTAATTCCGACGTAAATTTCCACCAAAAAAAGTTCGGAATTTCGACCTGAAATTCCACCAAAAAAATGTTCGGACTTCCGACCTGTAATTTCACCAAAAATAAGTTCGGAATACCGACCTGAAATTCCACCAAAAAAAGTACGGAATACCGACCTGAAATTCCACCAAAAAAAAGGTCGGAATTGCGACCTGAAACTACACCAAAGAAAAGTTCGGAAATCCGACCTGAAGCTCCACCAAAAGAAAGTTAGGAATTTCGGCCTGAAATTCCACCACAAAAAAAGGTTGGAATTCGGAACTGAAATTACACCAAGAAAGAGTTCGTAATTTCGACCTGAAATTCCACCAAAAGAGTTCGAAACACCGACCTGAAATTCCACCAAAAAGTTCGGAATTGCGACCTGTTATTTAACAAAAAAATGTTCGGAATAGCGATCATAAATTCCACCAAAAAGTTCTCAATTCCGACCTGAAATTCACCAAAGAGTTCGGAATTCCGACCTAAAATATATTGTAATATAATATAATATAACGTAATAGAATATAATATAATATGATATAATATAATATAATATAATAAAACATATTATGATATTATATAATATAATATAATATAATATAATATAATATAATATAATATAATATAAAGTAATATAATATAATATAATATAAAATAAAATAATATAATATAATATAATATAATATAATATAATATAATATAATATAATATCATATAATATAATATAATATAAAATAATATAATATAATACAATATAATATAATATAATGTAATAGATTATAGTGTAATACAATATAATATCGTATAGTACATTATAGTATAGTATAATATAGTATAGTATAATATTATATAATATAGTTGAATATTAATTAACATAATGTAATATAATATAATATAATATAATTTAATATAAAATAATGTAATATAATATAATATAATATTGTATAATATAATATAATAAAAAATAATATAATATAATATATTATAATAAAACTTAATATGATATTATATAGTATTATATAGTATAATGTAATATAATATAATATAGTGTAATTTAATATAATATTATACAATATAATATTGTGCAATATAATATAATACGATATATTATAATATAATATAATGTAATATAATATAATATAATATAATATAATATAATATAGAATAGTATAAAATAATATAGTATAATATAACATAATATAATATAATATAATATACTGTCGTATAATATAACATTATATAATGTAATATAATGTAATATGGTTTAATATAATATAATATAATATAATATAATATAATATAATATAATATAATATAATATAATATAATATAATATATTATAATATAATATTATATTATTTTATATAATATTAAATCGTGGGAATTTGCATCGCCGTGCGATCTACGGGTTGATTTGGGACCCACGTAGAGATTGTCGGGATGATTAAGAACGCTAGCGTGCGTTCGTATGTGCCGTCAATGGAGGTCATCGTGGCCGTGATGTAGCGTTTCGAGATCTTCGATAATTTATTTAGGGCTCCAATTGGGACCGAACTTTTCCGTTGATTGAGTTTTACTGAATTTGCGAGCCTTTCGCTTATGAAATTCATGCTAGAGCCAGTGTCTAGCAGAGCTCTACAACGGATTGGTTGAATTTTATTGTTCAGGATGTTGATCTGTGCTGCAACTAACAGGTCGTGATGTAGCGAGTCTGATGGAAGTGTGGCTGATGTGTACTTTGTCCGTGGTTCGGACTGTTAAATATGTCGTTTGTTGTAGTCACTGTTTCCTCTGTCGATGAGGACTGGGAGATGGTGTTGATCCGGTGTGTTTGGTTTGTGTGGACCGTGAATCGTTACTTGAATAGGTTTTTCGTCCCGTTGGAGGTGTCGGGAGAGGTGTTCGGTGAGGCGTGTATGAGCGTCATGATTTATGGGATGAGCCCGGTTTCGGCAAACTAGGTGAAGCTGAAAGTCTCGAGGAATAGTACGAACGAGATGTCGATGATCTAGGCGAGGCTGGACGTCTCGAGGAATAGTACGAAAGAGATGTGGATAATCTAGGCGAGGCTGGACGTCTCGAGGAATGGGACGAACGGGGTGTTGGCGATCTAGGTGAGTTTCGACCGCTGGAGTATTGACTGCCCGTTGACTGTGCGCTCGATGATCGGCTGCTGGTGCTTGATCGTGATTTGTCGTTTTGCTCTTGATGCAAATATGTGTGATGTCGTTGTTTGCAGATTTTACACGAGCCGGCGGGACATTGAGTGAGAGTGTGTCCTGTGCTCAGGCAGTTAGCGCATAGTGATGCACTTTTGGCGATTCTGAAGCGGATTCTGACCGACGTAGCTTTGAAGGTCTCGCACTTCCAGATTTCGTGTTGTCCGTGGCAGGCCGGACACATGAATCCCCTATATGTTGTAGCGAATGTGTGACTCCGCGGCGCATTTTGACGAGGACGAGGGTTTTTGTGGGATGTCGTTTTCGTCACTGTTACTGTCGGGTTTGTTCTATCGCCGTTCACTGTCGTGTTTTGAGGAAATCTATTAAGTTCAGATATGATGGCATTCTTTTATTTGGTAAGGTGCGTTGCCATTTGCGAATGGTGAATTGGGGTAGCTTCCATGAGTATAATTTAACGAGTATAACGTTTGACGTGACAGGTTCCCCTAATTTCGCTAACAATTGGAGGTGTATATTGAATGTCTCAAGTAAGTCTTCTAAGGCTTCCGGCGTTTCTTTGGTAATTTTTGGATAATCGAAGATTATGTCTAGATGACGCACACAGATTTGACGATAGCAATCGAATTTTTCTTTGAGACGTCGATCGCGATTGGATAATTGGCTGGTCCAGTCAACGCTGATCGAAGATAATAAAATTTTTGTACCGGTGTCAAATTTTTATTTCGATCTATTGAGAAAGAGAAGGCATCGTAAAAGGGAATCCAATTCTCGGTGGTGCCGTCGAACGTGGGCACCTGAATTTCCGGTAATTTTAACGATGCCAGCTCGGTGACATTAGCTGAATCGCGGCTTGGCGATTTCGACAACGATGCTGGTGGAATACTGTCCATAAGAGTTTGTATTCTTATTACCAGATCGTAATATTCGTTTGTTATTTCAGGTACGCGCGCGTTTTCCTCTTCATCTAAATCTTCTAACTCGTCTTGGAGGATTCTGTACTGTTTCCAAGTGTCGTCGAGAAGTATCTTATACGCCGTTAGGGAGGATTTATTCGGATGACTGGCTTGTTCGCATTCGTCGAGTCGTTTTGATAAGTTCGTCTGTGTGTAAGCGGATTGTAATTTGACGATACAATGAACGAGCTTACCTTGTTGTGAGATTAAATGTTGCCCGTCACCGTGTGTATCTGGTTGGCGGGTAAGACGTTTACTTCCGAACGTTGACCCTGATGATGGTGTGATCACGTGGCACTGTATGATTTGCTGCTATATCACTGGTGTGTACACTGTTCACTTGACCGTGCAGTACGCGTGATCCTGCTCGAAGGACCAAATGTTACGACCGTTCGCGGAGAGACGCGATCACGATTAAACGCGCCAACGAGATGTGTAAATTCTCGTTACGATCTTGACAAT
>JACXII010000674.1:0-10375 GCA_014737395.1 Bombus waltoni
TACTGTGCGACAAGGATAGACGTACCTCTCCCACTAATTTCACGATAATTAGTTAATTGCTCTTTTCCCTGGCAAAATTCATGAACTTTTAGGATCGCGCGACAAAAGTAGATCCCCTGGCAAGATTCACACACCGATTTCGATCAGAATTTCCGGCTAATTAATTAACTACGGACGATTATCGTAGCAAGCGTCGCGGCAGCCGCTGTACGAGTCTGTGACTTTTCAAGAATACTGAGCTTCTGCGATATTTGCTTGCACTCTAAGGAAATAGAGAAGCTTCCTTAGACAATGCACTATGTTCCCCATGCACAAAAGTGTGCAAATTAGACACGCATGAGGAGAATTATGCGAAAACTCGTGGCGTTGCCTCTGGAAATCGAAGAGGCGTCTTCCTTAATTGTTATTAACATAATAATTAGGCAGAAATTCCTCTCGAAAATGTTTGAGAATGTTGTCTGGGATCCATTCTTCGTTCTGCGACTCCAAAGGGGCAGGAATTGTTCGCAGAAAGGGAGCAATTATCGAAAATTCGATGAATTAGAAAGAGACGTACGTCTGTCCTTGTCGCACAGTATGCTTTTCCTTGTTTAACAGTAATTGAGTTACCTACTCGTACATTCTATGCTCCTGTTACTTTCTCGCAGTTCTAACCTGTTCCGATAGATGGCAGTATCCATCGTAGAATAGGAGGGCACTACCGTGCGATACGAACAGTCGTACGTCTGTCTCTAATTCATCGAATTTTCGACAATTGCTCGACAAGACGAAATTCCGTTCCACGAACTCTCAAGAGTACAATGAAGCCTCACGGTACGATTCTCTGCGAAACTTCGATTTTCAAATATTTCGCACCAATAGGAAAGTTCCATTTGACGTGACAATATATTACGGCAATAGTAACGCTTGAGTTTTGTATACACAAGCGCGCGCAAATTTAGCATATTCCAACAGTTAAATTGATGAAATTGAGAAATAGGAAACTTAATTAAGACGATGTTCAGTAACAATTACGAATAAGATTACGTTCTTAATGAAAAGCTTTTATAATACACGAATGTAAATGCCGCTATTAAATAAATATGGTATTAGTAAAAATATTATGGCGATATATTACTTAATTATTCATACAATTATTAATAAATATATTTCAGTACTTCAGATATTGTAATAAATAGAAAAAACGTGACAAAAATATTAGCAATATGCAATGGTCTTTGAGAATTAATAGCGAAACTATTATGAAGAGTGAAATTTCTTTAATTGAAAATAATTTATTACCATTATTTACTTTACTATTAATATGTATGAATTCTAAATTTTTATTGCTTTAACATGATCTTATATTAGGAAGTAAAACAAACTTGTGCATGTAAGAATATATTAGATTTTTATATTTAATAATTAATTGTTGGACAATGGTATATGCTTAGAATTAAGTTATGAAAATTGATAAATGGTTATAAAATATTATGATGGGTCATCAAAGAAAATGTTTATAAAAGAATACCGAAAAATCAATAATAATTATAAATTGACATATTATGTACATTTTTTCCCTTTGAGACTCTTGACCACTGGACAACTTCATGTTTGGCTATTATAGTAAAATTATGTTTGTCATAAACTGGTATCGAATATAGATTAAAACAGTTTACGTCAAAAAACAATACCATAGAAATGCAAATTTTGTTTCAGCTGATAAAAAATATAAAAATTCTAGAAAAGGTTATTGTAATAAATTGTTGAAGGCGACAATTAACAACAAAAATTAAAAAAGTATTAAATTTGATTGTGTTATAATGGAAAAAGCAACTTTTATGATATCAGCAAACCGTTACTGTTCGATTCACCTTCCGTCACCTTGTTATGTGTTTGCTATCTGGTATATAAGGAACACGTGTCTCGCGCGCGAACTCATTTGTGTGTTGACTCCCGTACCGTGAAGATCGAAGAAGATCAATTTATAATGTTTAAACTGTTACTTTATAACATTTAAGCTATTAATTTATAACAATTAAACTATTAATTTATAACATTTAAGCCATTACTTACAACAATTAAACCATTAATTTATAACAATTAAACTATTAATTTATAACATTTAAACTATTAATTTATAACATTTAAACCATTACTTCATAACAATTAAACCATTAATTTATAACAATTAAACCATTAATTTATAACATTTAAACCATTAATTTATAACATTTAAACTATTAATTTATAACATTTAAACTAATAATTTATAACATTTAAATAATTAATTTATAACATTTGAACCATTAATTTATAACATTTAAGCCATTAATTTATAAAATTTAAAACATTAATTTATAATATTTAAATCATTAATTTATAACATTTAAACTAATAATTTATAACATTTAAACAATTAATTTATAACATTTGAACCATTAATTTATAACATTTAAGCCATTAATTTATAACATTCAGACCACTAATTTATAACATTTAGAATTATGTAACAGCTGCGTGGGAAATAAGTGTTTCGTAGCACCTCTTTACGCTGGCCCATGAAGTAGAATCAGAACTTGACATTTTCGATAACAGTTTGAACGTCGACATTTTTGTGTAATGTCGAGTAACTCATGGGCGGGTCTCGTTCGTAGTCACCTCCTCGTGGTGAGACCTGGTAATTGGTATTGTTTTCCAAAAGTTAATCGATTAATTAATTAAACGGATTAATCTTTTATTAATCCGTGGAAAACGATACCAAGCTAAGAACTACGATAACATAGTCCAGTTTGGATCACCAAAAGCCACGAAGAGAATTTTGATTATTCAAACTGGACTAATACCCCCCTTCGGGGGCAACGTGGGACACCGTGGGACACCGCGGGATGCGTGCGTTTTAGCTTTAATTATTCATAAGATAGATACATATGTTAAGTTCATTGTGAGCACATTCTGTACAATGAAACATATCTGACTTGGAAGGAAATATAAAAATCTATTCTCCTTTCCCACTGAAACCTGCAGATATTTTGTGCACGAGAGTGCGTCGCGTGGGTCTATTGATTCATATTTCATAATGTGTAATTTCTTAATGATTTGAAATACAACGATGAAAGTAAAAGCGATTAAATAAATTATTGTTCTATTTTCGATGTATGAAATCATTCTCTTATTTCATTCGAATTTTTAACGCGTTGGAAACATAGAAATCTTAATAACAATAGCTTTAATTTATTTCGATAGCTATCGTAACATTCGCATACCAAAATCATATTATTTTGCTATATTATGTGAATTTTCTACAGTTAACGTCACAAAACAATCAGACCCAAATATTTCAAAGTTTCACGCGCGTTTGTGCAGTATTTTTTAAGCATAGTTAGTGGCGAACTTTTGAATTCCTGCAAATATTTTCCAATATTTATAACACGCGACTGTAATGTATTAGGAGAATGTATATTTCGTATTCTAATAACGAATATTCACAGTATGTATTCTAATAGCGAACAGTATAATTCTTGCAGACAATAGCATTGCATTCACGGTATTCGTAAGTATTTGTTCGCTGTCGAGAATTATCTCACAATTTGCAACTAATATTTTTCATGCTTGTTCCAATTTCTTGATAATAAATAAATCGAATAAATAATAAATAAAAATTCATAATTTTTTAAATATAAAAAAATAGCAGTATTTTCTAAATAAACGTTGAATAGGGAAAAGAAGAAAATTGTCGAAACGATGTTTCGCTTCTTTTCCACCCCCCTCCCCCGCCCTCTATTAAACAGCTTTATTTTCAGGGAATATTTGTGACCGCGCGCAATGCGGTCTGTAGAGTCAGTGTTTGCTACGCAACAGTTTCTTTTCGATATTTTAAAATCGCGATAATTTTGATTAAATTCGATCGAATAATCAGACGCGAAAATAACAAAATATTATCAAAGAAGTTTGTGCGCGATATTAGAGTTCTTGTTCGCCGATTATAATTTTACCGGTCGCGAAACGTAGTCATATTTTATAAATTTTTGAACATTCATTTTCGGTATTAGAGTCAGTGCATCTCTCAAGAGGATAAAACCTCTCCAGGAGCTGTAGAATGTAAGTAGTTTGATATATCGTATTTCAATTTGTTCGCTTCTTTGTATTTTGTTGGAATTATTGTTAATTAAAAAATAAAAATGATCGATAATGTAAAAAGCTATAAATGTTTTTTCTTTTAATTGAAATAAACTGTTAAAGAGTTAACACTCAATTACAATAAAATTGTCTCTGATATGCATCGAAAATCATTGAATTCTCAATTTTCTGATTTCAAACTTTTATATTAGAGTTTCATTTTATTACATACTTATTACGGTTTATTAGAATTTCAATCTTTATCATTACTAAAGATACAAATTTAATAAACTTGCATTTTTCATTATCTTCCACTTTGCAAATAATCAACGATCACTAACCGTGTTTTATTCTATAACAGATTTTTCGCAACCTCTATTTCCATCATTGGATTTTCCTGCCTGATGGTTGGTCTTCCTGATGATATGCGCTGGGATAGCACAGCATCGATGGTAACGTACTCTGTCCGCATTGAACGGTGAGTCGCATGCATTTATGTTCCTCCGGTCACTCAATCATGTCGTAGGACGAATGGTCCGAATCGGCACGGGTGACTGGTTGTATTACGTAGAATTTTTTGCGAGCATAGTGACCGCGGGTATTTTTTATACCCGTGAGTAGTAACATTCTTTTTTTAACATTCTTTATTTATTAGCTCAGGATAGGTCTTCTTGCACATCGCGATTGTAACAATTAGTCCTTTATTAGTTTGTTTAAACATATACAATTGAGAATATATTCGTGTCATTTATAAATATGTATATTAATATTCAGTATAAATATTTGCAAAAGGCAAATATCTACACGAATATACCAGTGTCACATAAATACATTTGATCTTAAGCGACGAATTTTTGTACAAATAGCTTTGTACAAAAAGTCACGCTGTATATAAAATATGAATTAAAATTCACTTCTCTTTCCGTACAAGAATGTGCGAAATTTTATGTGCAAGAAGACACTTCGCGACAGGCGGATTTTTTAATCAAAGCGATCATTATGAACGATGCTTCTACATTTTCGAAAATACGCTTTGACCAAGAGATCGCCTGAAATTATTTCTTTCTTAGTAATACATGTAGAGTCAATTATTACAATCATCGAGTCCTAGTTTTTTTTTTAATTAACGCTACCTTTTTTGCTATATTTAAATTTCAGTAATTTATTAAATTATTAAAGTAGAGTTACTATAATCTGAAACGAAGTAACAAAATATAAAATCAAAGAACGTTAGTCCGTTAAACACAAATTAGACAAACTAATCATATTTTTAGATCAGGATTTTCAGATTTAATCCTTTCCGTGCCCATTGTCAGGACCTCATTCACGTGCCCAGGTGCTACTTGAATGGGAGAAAGACATTGGGCACGATGATTGTACCTAATGTAAAAATTTCTCTGCGACCGACGATGTGCTAGTGAATCGTGCACGACGTATTTTCCACATTATGCGTGTGTGTGGTTAGGCTGTGGAATTGCGTCGTTTTTCTCATTAGCTACAATTTAAAATATTAAAAAAGTCGAGACATACATTAATTCAATTTATACATCGATACACTCACAATTTGTGATAATATCATCCACGCGATTAAGTATAAGTTTATAATTCCTAGTTTACTTACAATTATTTTATACCATTTTATTAATTTCTTTGGACGTGTTTCACCACGTTTTACGCAATGGTCACTAGCCTTCGTCGGTCGATTTCAGGAAAACGGTACGTACACTTAGAGCATGCATGTTGTGTTAAGCTCGGGTGTCGGAGGCGTCCCGGGACGTCCTCTCTAGTGTAGGTCCTTTGCGCCCGGGCGTTTGCTTGAGAACCGTGGAGCGAGTGTGTTGGTGTGCCTGTTTTGCCATTTTTTAAATATAGGAGGGCTAGGTAGGATAGGTAGTATACTTTCTGGTGTGCCTGTTAATTATAAGTAGGTAGGGCCGGGCAGGTTGGCACAGTCTCTGGTCGGGTAGGCGCGTTTTCGCGTGACCAACCTGTTTCTGGAAATCTGATTTGAAAAATCGACGGTGAAACCGGCACGAGTAGAGCATGCTCTCGTCTCTGGTTTTGCCTATCGATTTTTCGAATTTCGCGGTCGCGGTCGCGAGTAGGCTCGAAACGAACGTTCATTGCTCGAGCACACGCATGCGAGTGGGCAACGGTCACCGCTGTGATCGTTGGTCAGTCCATGTGCACTTGAATCAGCTTCCGCGGTTTATATTTTTATTTCACCTTTATAAGTTTTTTTTTTGTTTGCGTTTTAGAAAGTCTCGAGCTTAGATTTAAGTTTCAGCGGGCATCGCGCCCGAAGAAAGAAGAGGCTATAAGCCGAAGAGGCCCGGCAAACTGCCATTCAAGAGGGCAACTACCAATGGCTCTCCATCCTCTGGGTGATCCAGAGCATGGAAAGCCATTCTCGTTACTACTTTGTCACTATGCTCGCTTTTAGTATTTGTAGTAGTAGTAGTAGTAGTTTTTTTCTGGCCGATGTATACATCGGTCCATCGTCTCATTGGGCAAATCGCGATTTTTCTTATTAGTGTCGCGACAGATTAATTACGGGTTATATTAGAGTCGCGGAATAACATCGCGGCTTTTGATTAGTGTCGCGAGAGAATGATCACGGTTTGAGTTAGAGTTGCGCTAAAATGATAATCGCGTTTGCTTTAGAGTTGCGAATTACGATATCGCGATTGTTTTTTGCAATTTTTATTATTATAGATAGTTTATTATAATAATTTATTACAAATTAAATTTGAAGTTAATTTATAAAATATTAGTTTTCAATTAATTTTATAATATTGCAAGTTGCAATACTATTCGAAGTAGTTTCCTCATATAGCAAATAGTAATTTTCATTGAATTCACTGTAAAAGTTAGCGTTGCGACAACGAACGATCGCGTTTTGCTAAGTAGAGTCGCGTTTACAAAATGCCCAACTGCTCCGACTGCATTTGTCGGACACGGTTCCTGGATCACACGATACAGCTACAAGAGCTATGCAAGTGTGATCGCCCATCGGCAACCTAAATGGTTGCACTGCGACATGTTAACCCTCCCCTACATCCAGCATATTGCGCTTTTTTATTAGTGTCGCGTGAAATTAATTACGGGTTGAATTAGAGTCGCGAAATAACATCGCGACTTTTGTTTAGTGTCGCGAGAGAATGATCACGGTTTGAATTAGAGTTGCGATAAAATGATAATCGCGTTTGCTTTAGAGTTGCGAATTACCATATCGCGATTGTTTTTTGCAATTTTTATTATTAAAAATAGTTTATTATAATAACTTATTGTAAATTAAGTTTAAAGTTAATTTATAAAATATTAGTTTTCAATTAATTTTATAATATTGCAAATAGCAATATCAGAATATTTGAAGTAGCTTTTTCACATAGTAAATAGTAATTTTCATTGAATTCACTGTAAAAGTTAGCGTTGCGATACTATTCCATCGCGAGTTTTAATTATCTTTCCCTTTAGCGTTGCGACAACGAACGATCGCGTTTTGTTAAGTAGAGTCGCGTTCACAAAATGCCCAAACCCTCCGACTGCATTTGTCGGACACTGTTCCTGAATCACACGCTACAGCTATAAGAGCTGTGCAAGTGTGATCGCCCATCGGCAACCTCCTAAATGGTTGCACTGCCATCACTCGCTATTAGTGTTGCGCATTTTTTAAATAAGAGTGCATAGATTTATATTTATTAGCGTTGCGTATCAAATTTCGGGAATTTTTATTCTTTCATTTTTTCTTTTTTTTTTTTAAATGGTAGATTAATTGATATTGCAGATATAACGAAGCACTCTACGCGTTTGATTTTGAAAATTTTCTGTTTCATAAATATTAGTAGTAGATTAGCGTTGCGAAACAAAGATTATTCCCTTCCACTCACGGTTTGTTGATCGGGTTTACATAGAGTGGAAGACGATAGAATTTTAGTAGCCCTTCTGGCTACTGCGTTGTTTCTTTTCAGCGCCCCTTATTACCACCCCTTATTACCACGTTTATTACTGAAAATACTGCTATAAGACAAATTCCTTTGTTAGCGTTAACGTTAACACGACTACTAGAATACGGATCTGTATTATGTAATCTGTATTATATAATTATATAATATATATATGTACGTGTACGAAATTGTGAGGTATTTCAGGAGTAACAAAGTATTAGAATGAAATATCTTATTTTTTGAAGTACCTACCAATTTATTTTAAACGTCGGTTAAAACTTAGTTCAGTGCTATTAGATTAAATGCTAGTGATTGTTCGTTCTTAGAATCATAATTTTTAGAATCTTTTCGACCGCGATATTTTCAATCCTTTAACAGTAACGTAGAACTTTATAAATATTCGAATTTCATTTGCATGAAACAAAAGTTCACTCGCGGTGATCGTTCGTTTGTAACAAAAATTTATTCATTATGATGCATAAGAAATAACTGTAGAAAATAATATTATAGCAAAATAACAATATGATAATAATATAAATAACGACGACGTAACATTGCATAAGAAATAGCAGTATTAAAAAAGAATAAGATAAGAATAAGATAAATAACAACAAAATAACAAGAAGAAAAACAGATAGAAATAGCAGATAGTAAAAGTTAAAAGGCAAAAGTAAGCGATTTTACAATAATAATCGGTTTTCCTTTCATCTTGGTATTCAAATCAGATTTATAATTTTTAATTCAATTCCGATTCAATTACTTAAAATTCTTGTTTACAACCTACCCAGTTTCGATTAAAAAGACGCAAATGATTCTCTATTTTTGCCAAAATTTAATGAAGAGTAATTTAATCTAATTGATCGTTAGTACTTTCTTTTTCATGCACAAAATTTTCTCGTATCAGAGATTCCTGTTCCTTTTATATATTAATCCAGTAAATGAGTTCGTTTCGCATTTATCAATTTACAGAAAGTACATTTCAGTAGCATATTTGAATATTTCATAGCACCTTAAATATGCACGCTTGCGAGTCTGTTGGGGATTCAGTCGTGGATCCGCAGTTTAATTCATCGTCGAATCGTTCGGGTTTCTTCTTATTTTCCCATTTTTAAGAGAAAAGTTTAGCGTCAGGAAATTAGAATGTCGAACAGTTTAGTACAGCGACTCGTATGTCCCTTTTGCAAGACACGAAATTGTATATTCAGTGTCAGTAGCTTCGTTCTTCGTTCCAAGTTGGACAAATGTGTCTTTGATACCGAATGATGCCAATAGGATTGTGAATTATTGTACGATGTTTGTACCGATCGATGTAATCGTTGTGTGCGAGATGGATCTTGCGTCTTGTATGATTTTTGTATCGAGTGTTTGCGTGGGAAATGGAAGTGAAGCGACGTGTGCTTTCTTTTAAACTTGTCAAGATTTATGTAATGTGTGGGAGATGGACGTGCATATTGTATGATTTTTGTATCGAGTGTTTGTGTGAGAAATCGAAATAGAGCGATGTGTGCTTTATTTTAAACTTGTCAAGATTTATGTAATGCGTGGGAGATGGACGTGCGTATTGTATGATTTTTATATAGAGTGTTTGTGTGAGAAATCGAAATGGAGCGATGTGTGCTTTATTTTAAACTTGTCAAGATTTATGTAAGCGTTGTGTGGGAGATGGATGTTGTATATGCTTCGTTTTACGTTTGTAAAGACTCATGTAAGAGCTGCGTGGGAAGTAAGTGTTTCGTAGCCTCACTACGAAGCACCTATTTCTTTACGCAGGCCCATGATCAAGTAGAGTCAAAACTCGTCATTCTTGCTAATAGCTTGAACGTCGAGATCGATGTGTAATGTTGAGTAACTCATGGGCGGGTCTCGTTCGTAGTCACCTCCTCGTGGTGAGACCTGGTAATTGGCATCGTTTTCCAAATCGACTGATTAATCTTTTGTTAGTCTTTGGAAAACGATACCAAGCCGAGAACTACGATAATATAGTCCAGTTTGGATCACCAAAAGCCACGAAGAGAATTTTGGATGATCTAGACTGGACTAATACCCCCCTTCGGGGGCAACGTGGGACACCGTGGGACACCGCTGGACACGGCTGGACACCGTTGGACACGGCTGGACACCGTTGGACACGGCTGGACACCGCTGGACACGGCTGGACACCGCTGGACACGGCTGGACACCGCTGGACACCGCTGGACACCGCTGGACACCGCTGGACACCGTTGGACACCGTTGGACACAGTTGGACACCGTTGGACACCGTTGGACACCGTTGGACACCGCTGGACACCGCTGGACACCGCTGGACACCGCTGGACACCGCTGGACAC
>JACXII010000670.1:0-10280 GCA_014737395.1 Bombus waltoni
GTATAATATAATATAATATAATATCATACAGTATAATATAATATAATATAATATCATACAGTATAATATAATATAATATAATATCATACAGTATAATATAATATAATATAATATCATACAGTATAATATAATATAATATAATATCATACAGTATAATATAATATAATATAATATCATACAGTATAATATAATATAATATCATACAGTATAATATAATATAATATAATATAATATAATATAATATAATATAATATAATATAAATTAGTATAGTATAATATAATATAATATAATAGAATATAGTATAATATAATATAATATAATATAATATAATATAATATAATATAATACAGTATAGTATAATATAATATAATATAATATAATATAATGTAATAGAATGTAATATATTACAATATAATATAATGTAATATAATATAATATAATATGATATAATATAATATAACATAATATAATATAATATAATACCATACAGTATAATATAATATAATATAATATAATATAATATAATATAATATAATATAATATAATATAATATAATATAATATAATATAATATAATATAATATAATATAATATAATATAATATAATATAATATAATATAATATAATATAATATAATATAATATAATATAATATAATATAATGTAATAGAATGTAATATATTATAATATAATATAATGTAATAGAATGTAATATATTATAATATAATATAATGTAATAGAATGTAATATATTATAATATAATATAATGTAATATAATGTAATATAATATGATATAATATAATGTAATATAATGTAATATAATATGATATAATATAATATAATATAATATCATACAGTATAATATAATATAATATAATATAATATCATACAGTATAATATAATATAATATAATATAATATCATACAGTATAATATAATATAATATAATATAATATCATACAGTATAATATAATATAATATAATATAATATAATATCATACAGTATAATATAATATAATATAATATAATATCATACAGTATAATATAATATAATATAATATAATATAATATAATATAATATAATATAATATAATATAATATAATATAATATAATATAATATAATATAATATAATATAATATAATATAATATAATATAATATAATATAATATAATATAATGTAATAGAATGTAATATATTATAATATAATATAATGTAATATAATATAATATAATATGATATAATATAATATAATATAATATAATATAATATAATATAATATAATATAATATAATATAATATAATATAATATAATATAATATAATATCATACAGTATAATATAATATAATATAATATCATACAGTATAATATAATATAATATAATATAATATAATATAATATAATATAATATAATATAATATAATATAGTATAATATAATATAATATAATGTAATATAATATTATATAGTATAATATAATATAATATTTAATAATATAATATGATATATCATGTTATAATTTAATGTACCGCCGATATTGAGAAAATGTATCGCCAGTTCCACGTACGAGCAGAGGATAGGCGATATCAACAAATTTTATGGCGCAATGACAATGTAGGATTTGATACATATCAACCGAACACTGTTACCTTCGGATTGTCAGGAGCACCATATCTAGCTATACGGTGCTTGAAACAACTTGTAGAGGACGAAGGACATAGATTTCTGCGAGCCGCGTCAGTCTTACTGCGCCATTTCTATGTCGATGATGCCCTCACCGGATTTGACTCCAGTGAAAGTGCACTATCTCTACGAGCGTAACTCACGGAATTACCTAACAAGCCGGCCTCAAAATACGGAATTGGGCGTCGAATGAGCAAGAACTCCTAACCGGACTGTCAGCACAGGAGATGAACGAGCAGCTACAGATCGGTGAGTCACAGACAATAAAAACTCTAAGCGTCGTGTGGCAAGCCGCCGACGACTCGATCCTATACACAGTGAAAACCCAGTCTACAAGCGCCCGGTGCACGAAACGACTAATCAGCTCGGAGATCTCCAAAACCTTCGATCCTCTGGGTCTCCTCTCCCCGGTGATCGTCAGAGGAAAATTGATAGTCCAACGACTTTGGGCCTCAAAAATAAAGTGGGACGAATCCCTTCCGATGGACTTACACACGGAATGGGAGACTTACTATTCACAGCTACCTCTTCACAATAAAATACGCTTTTCAAGAAAGGCTATTATAGAATCATCCACAGAAGTTGAATTACATGGTTTCTGCGATGCAAGCGAGCAGGCTTACGGGGCATGTGAATACCTTCGCAGCATCGATTTTAGCACACGACTTTACACAGCAAAGTCGAAGGTAGCACCTCTCAAATCCCAGACAATTCTCCGTCTGGAACTCAGCGGAGCCTCACTTCTCAAATCGTTATGCAGCAACGTCCACAGAGCAATAGGACATAGAATCAATAGGACCATTTACTAGACAGACTCCACTATCATTCTACACTGGCTAAACACCTCTCCCCCATGTGCTAAAAACATTTGTCGCCAACAGCATAGCAGAAATTCAAATCAAAACACATATTCCATCAGCTGATTGTGTTAAGAGATTAAGTAAAATGTAGTAAACGTTCTCAGATCATGGAAACTGAAGAATCCGATGATGGTGACTGCACGAGAAGAACCATTTCCCGGACCATCTAGATCCACCATAAGGGAACTTTACTCAACTTTACTCAACTTTACTCAACTTTACTCAACGCAAAATATGCGGTAAAATTAGTCGAGACTCTACGAGGACGAGACGACATCGGCGTTGAGGACTTCATCAAAAATGTACTGTATGCACGCAGCCAATGCAACCAAAAAAATTTATTGCCAAAACTAATACTCGTAAAAAGAATGACCGAAAATGCCAAACGCAGCATAAGATTTCTTGAAATAGAAACTTACGAAGACCTATACGATGCACTAAGATATAATGTATCGTTACCAAGTACTGTCAGTAATTGTCGATACAAACTCCGCAATATCAAACAAGGAAACACCGAAAGTGTTCAATCATATAATATACATTTTTAAAAACAATTAAACGAATTAATATATTCTATATAGAATAAACACTCTAAACCTTTGAGCAGAAGAATAGTCATCGAGGCAGAATCTTGCCCCTGAGATGGAAGTGTACATAAAAGAGAAACAAATAAGACGACAACATTCAGCAACAGTGAGTCAAATACGAAACGGATTATTCCCCGACTCCAAGACCTCAAAACATAGAGAAGAGATCACATCAAGTAGAACACCAAGTATTAAGTGAACGTGCTAGTGTAAAGTGTACAACGTGTGGAAAGATAGGCTACGCCGCTGAGAAATGCTTCACCTGAAAATTTTCCAATGGCCAGCTAAAGAACTCGACCTCCTCCAATGGTAAACTAACTACGAACAGAGACAGAGGAGGAAGAATACGAATTAACTGCACAAGAGAACGACAATTCCTTACAGTGTCGCACAATAACCTAACACTAAACAACAATACCGTAAAGTTTCAAAAAACCGAAAAACACCCTCTGTAACCAGGAGAGACAAAATTACATACAGTCTACCTAAACGGAATTGCTACACCGGTATGCTTCTACAACAATGGAAAGCGTGTTCATCATATTTCGAACGAAATTGAATCTACCAATAATCTAGAACAAATTAATAAATTCACGCAAGTTATTAGAACACAACATATTGAACCAGCTTACAGACAATTCATAGAGAAAATCCTAATATCCTATTTAGACGTCTTTAACTTAGAAACCGACACACTTCCCTGTACGAATTTAACAGAACATGTAATAACTCTAAAGACAAACAAACCAATAAACATCAAAAGTTATAGACCACCCGAATGACATAAAAAAGATATTGAACGCCAGGTAAACGGTATGCTCCCATAAAATATTATAGAAGAATCGGACAGCCCATACAACGCACCTGTCTGGGTTGTACCGAAGAAACTCGATGTATCCGGAAAACACAAATGGAGAATAGTTATAGATTTTAGAAAGTTAAATGAACACACTGACCAAGACGCATATCCATTACCTAACGTCGAAATATTACCTTAAATATTACCTAACGATGAAATATTGGATCATTTAGGAAACGTGAAATTTTTTGAAATCTATACTTATCTTCTGGATTTTTAGCACACTGCAGGGACACTTCCATTATAATAGAATGCCTTTTGGTCTAAAGAACGCACCCGCGACATTCCAACGAATGATGGACACAGCCCTAAGAGGACCAGTTAACAAATATTGTTTTGTATATTTGGACGAAATAATAATATTCGGCGCCACCATTCAAGAACACAATCAGAATCTAGCCATAGTATTGCAACGACTTAGAGAATTAGGACTAAAAATTCAACCAGACAAATGTGAATTCTTAAGACCAAAATTAGAATATTTAGGACATCTAGTAACAGGTGAAGGAATAAAACCAAACCCAAAGAAATTAGAAGCAGTAAAGAATTTCAAACAACCTAAGACCCCTACTCACGTCAAATCATTTTTTGGACTAGCAGGATATTACAGAAAATTTGTTAGAAGCTTTAGTAAAATAGCTAAACCGCTCATAGAACTCACTAAAAAGAACCAACAATTTCACTGGATTGACATACACCAGAACAGCTTCGACGCTTTAAAATAAAGATTATGTGAAGCCCCAGTACTACAGTACCCAGACTTCAAAAAGACATTTACACTAAACACAGACGCAAGTAACAAGGACTAGGAACAATACTATCCCAAGACGGACACCCATGTTGCTATATATCTAGAACTCTGAATCTACCTGAAAGAAATTACAATACCACAGAAAAGGAACTATTAGCAATAGTATGGGCAATCAAAAGATTTAGACAGTATTTATTGGGAAGAAAATTCATTATACAAACCGATTATCAGGTACTTAAATGGTAGAAAGATTGCAAAGATCCTTCATCCAGACTCATGAGATGGAGACTTCGTTCAGAAGAATATGAATGCGATATAGAGTACAAAAAAGGGAAAGAGAACGAAGCTGCAGATGCCCTCTCTAAATATATCCACTTAGTCTCGACGAAGAAATAGGAAACCGTACTAATTCTTTAGAATCAATATCCCAAGGACCTAATCCTTCCCGTGAACAAAACACACACCTACAAGAATACCTAGAATGGAAAGAAAATCCCATAGTTAGTTCCAAGTTGATACTACAAAAGACCAACGGACATACCTTTACCCAAATAAATCAAGACCTAATAGGAACATTGCCTAAACGAAAAACAATGGATAGACACTTTAGAAACCTTATTTAAAAATTGTAACAAAGAAGAAATATTAATAGGAATAGATGATGAAAGATTCACTCCAATAGAGAAAGATAATATTCAAATCATGCTTAGATTTTTAGCTACCAAATATCCAATAAAAGTCATATATTCATTAGGCCCACATAAAAAATATGCAGAAGAAGAGAAAAGAACAATTCTGAAAGAACATCATAATGAAATTATAGGACACTTAGTGATACAACGTACATATAAACGAATATTAGAGAAATATCAATGGGCAAATTTATTAAAGGACGGAGAAGAATTTGTAAACTCCCGCGACGCGTATCAGTGCGAAAAATTAACAAGAATACGAGCTAAAAAAACACCAGTTATACCTGACACGCCACTCGAACCTAATGACAAGATAGCTATGGACATTTTCGAATCCTTGACAAAGACCAAAAAAGGAAACCAATTCATACTTTCTATACAAGATACCCTAACCAAATAACTTCTCCTTATTTCTCTCAAAAACCAACAAGCTGATTCAATAATTGATAATCTATTGGAACGTTACATTCATATTTTCTCAGCACCAAAAACAATCTTAACCGATCAAGGAACAAACTTTGTCAGTAAATTGATGGAAACGCTTAAGAAAGCATTCAAAATCAAACACATAAAAACAACTAGCTTTTATCCACAATCTAACGGCACTATAGAAAGGAAACACGCCACAGACAAAGATTTACTCAAAATTGTCATGCACGACACAAACAATGAATGGGACGAAAACCTAAATTTCATATGAATGCGATATAGCACTTCAGTACACGAAACTACAGAATACACACCCTTCAAGCTAACATTTGGCAGACAAGCCAACATGACTTCTTTTTTTTACGTGGAGGAAACTTTCATAGGCACCCTGCGTCCTCCAGGGAGAGAACGCAGGGTAATGCCGGATTCATACCGGCAAAAACCTACAAGATGATCGTCCAGGGGCCCTGGAACCAAGCGAGCATAATCATGGGCCCACTCCACGCATGTGACTTCCTCTAATACAATATTACATTATATCATACTATAAAATATTAAATAATATAATATTATATTATATTACAATATATTAAAACATACTATATTATATTCTATTATATTATTGCAAACTATAGTATACTATACTAGAATATATTACATTATATTACGTTAGATGATATTATATTATAATACACTATATTATATAATATTATATTATACTATACTATAATCCATCATATTAAATTACACTATAACATATTATATTATATTATGTGTACTATATTATATTATAGTATACTATACCATATTATATTATTTATATTATATTGTATTATATTATATTATATTATACTATATAATATTATGCGATATTATATTATATTATACTATATCATACTATATTGCACTATACAACACTATATATTAATACATTACATTATAATATATAATACCATATGATATTGTACTATATTACATTATAATACATGGCACTATAATATATTATACTATATTATATTACATTATATTAAAATATATTGTATTATTTTATAATATACGATATTAAATTATATTATGTTATATTATATTATATTATATTATATTATATTATATTATATTATATTATATTATATTATATTATATTATAATATATTATATTATATTATATTATATTATAATATATTATATTATACTATACTATATTATATTATATGATGTTATACCATACAATATTATATTATATTATATTCTGTTATATTATTCTGTATTATATTATGCTATATTATATTACATTATATTATACTATATTATATTATATTATACTATATTATTCTATAATATATTATTCTATATTATATTGTAATATATTCTACTAAATTCTATTATATCATATCATATTATATTACATTATATTATATTATTTTATATTATATTATATTATATTATGTTATATTATATTATATTATATTATATTATAGTATATTATATTATATTAAATAATATTAATTATATTATATTATAATATCCTATATTAAATCTTATTATATTATATTATATTATTTTGTAATATATTATATTATATTGTATTATATTATATTATATTATGTTATATTATATTATATTATATTATATTACATTATACTATATTATATTATATAATATCATATTAAATTTAAATATTTTATATTATATTATATTATATTATATTATATTATATTATATTATATTATTTTATATTATATTATATTATATTATATTATATTATATTATATTGTATTATATTATATTATATTATATTAAATTATATCACATTACATAATACTATTTTATACTATATTAATTATTGTTATATTGTTTTATATTGTACTATATTACATTATATTATATTATATTATATTGTATTATATTATATTACATTATATTATATTATTTTATAGTATGTTATACTATATTATACTATATTATATTATATTTTATTATATTATATTATATTATAATATATTATGTTATATTATTTTATATTATGTTATATTATTTTATATTATATTATATTATATTACATTATATTATTTTGTATTATATTATATTATATTACATTATATTACATTATATTATAGTATATTATACTATAATATATTATATTATATTACATTATAATATATTATATTATTTTATATTATATTATATTATATTACACTATATTATATTATATTATATTGTATTGTATTATATTATATTATATCATATTATATTATATTATATTATATTATACTATAATATATTGTATTATATTTTATTACATTATACTATATTATTTTATATTATATAATACTATATTATATAATATTATATTGTATTATATTGTACTATATTACATGCTATTATATTATTATGTATCATATTATACAATACTATATTATACTGTATTATGTAATATCAAATTATATTATATTATATTATATTGTATTATATTATATTATATTGTATTATATTATATTATATTATACTATATTCTATTATACTATATTATATTGTGCTATATTAAATTATATTATATTATACTATGTTTCATTATATTATATTATACTATATTATATTATATAATATTATATATCTACGTGCGTCAGAGTTCTTAAACTCATCGGTGCGTTTCAAGCTTACATTCCGTTGTTTCTCTTTCTGTCCTCTTTCGTCAATCGTTCATTCATTATGTCCAGGTGTAATTTTTCGTATTTGCATCCCTTTAAATTTCGCTAACGTCCTTGTATACATTTACTTTAGGTGTTTAGAACAAGAACCGTTTAACCGCTATAATTTTGGAGGATTTCAACTGTAAGATATATATCACATTTTCTGCCGCAGTACTTATGTGCCGACCACTGTTCGCGTTGCGTTTATTTTTCTAATACCTGGATCCGGACGATCTCATTCTGCATTTCTCAGCTGGCTCAATCGGTAAACTTCAGACGGACGTTAAATTCAGTAAACTCCAACGTTATCGGAACAGCGGCCGATAATTGTTTTTTTGCGGTTTCCCGCGCCTCCCGTTAACTTTTTGTGTATTATCCGGTCAAATGGCTTAGACCTATACATGATCCGAAAATTTTGATAGTACCAATGAATGTGGAACACACGCAGGGGTATAAATCGGTATATCACGATGCCATCGTGATCATCCCGAAATCCACGACCTTTAAACACTTGCGAAGATACCTCGGTATGATTAACTTCTACCGGCGTTTAATATCAGGGGCCTGCGAATATTCTTCAGCCGCTTAACGATTTACTAAAGGGCGTAAAGGAGGGCAACGCTCCCTCGCCGAGGCTACGATGCCAGATACGCCGGTTAGCCTCGCGGTAGATGCGTCCGACCACGCCATAGGAGCTGTCTTCCAGCAACGTATAAACGACACATGGCAGTCGCTGGGATTTTTTACGAAATCCCGGACCCTCGCGTAGCGAAAATACAGCTCATATGATCGCAAACTACTCGCGATGTACGCTGCGGTTAAACGCTTTAGACACGCCGTAGAAAGAAGACGTTTTGTTATTTTCACATACCACAAATCTCTCACATATGCGTTTAATCAAAACCTGGATAAGTGGTCGTCGCGTCAATTCCAGTACCTCGACTACATCGGACAGTTTACGACCGACATATACTATATCAAAGGACAAGACCACAACGTACCGACGCCTTATCCTGGATCGAAGCTATAGGAAAATCCGTAGACCACGATACGCTCGCTGCCACGCAAGAGAATGATACCGAGTTACGCAAAATCGTCAACTTCGGCACGTACACGTTATAACTGAAAAAGTTACGTTATCCCGATCATGACGTGGAAATATTTTCCTACATATCAGGCGAAACTCTACGACCGTATGTACCGAAACCCTTGCGGCGCAGTGTATTTAATTCGCCTCACGCACTTTTCCATCCAGAAATACGTGCTACACAGATCCTGGAGATGACGCGTTCTGATTAATAAGGATTGTCGAAATTAGATACGACAAAGTATCGCGTGTCAGCGATGTAAATTCACCAGGCACGTATCCACGCGAGTCGGAACATTATAATAGTTGTACAATATTCGCAAGGCTATCGATTTTGTCTAACGTGTATCGACCGTTTCTCGCGTTGGCACAAAGCCTACCTGTTTTCCTAGGTAGCCCGTTTCGGCGTTCTTTTAAGAATAACATCCGATCAAGAACGCCGAATATACGAGGAAGCGTTTAAAATCCGATACATTAAAACAACTAGTTTCCATCCACAAAGTAATGGATCCTCAGAATGAACACACGCCGTAATAGCTGACATGCTGAAATGCGTACAGAAAAATTCAAACGAAGACTGGGACGAACATTTAAACTTCATATGCCTAGCCTATAACACTATGATACACGACTCTACCGGACTCA
>JACXII010000677.1:0-53710 GCA_014737395.1 Bombus waltoni
ACGACGACGACAACGACAACGACGACGACGACGACGACGACGACGACGACGACGACGACAACGACGACGACGACGACGACGACGACGACGACGACGACGACGACGACGACGACGACGACGACGACGACGACGACGACGACGACGACGGCGACGACGACGACGGCGACGACGACGGCGACGACGACGACGACGACGGCGACGACGACGACGGCGACGGCGACGACGACGACGACGACGACGGCGACGACGGCGACGACGGCGACGGCGACGACGACGACGACGGCATGTCGCGTACAATAGTACTCGAAGAGAAACAATGAGCAGTAGTTAGCTTCTCTGTCTGTTTCTGCCCGATTCTATCTATCTTTTTTCCACCTCGTAAGTCGCACGACGTTCGTGGCGCGCGTTTGCTAACTCACTCTTTCCTAAGGACATATATTTAGCATCACAGCTTCTCTCCTCGCCTACTTTCTACTTTGTTTCGAACTAGACGAAGATTTCTTCCTACATGCCTTTAGACTGTCCAATAGATATTTGAACTGTATGATCTGAAGTCTCGTAACCGCCGGCTCGGAGCATTTGTCCAACCAGTTTAAGAACTTTTGTCCGTGCTCGATCGCTTCCTCGGCACTGCTGCTGTTTGGCACGTCTCCGCCGTTCGCCTCGATGTCCTCCGGGTGGTTGGCGGCAGCAGCGGCGGACTCCTCATCCATGTTGAGACTTCGTTTAACGTTCTCGTTGTTGTTGTTACAAAGTACAGTGTCGAGCAAAGCCCTTGCCTTGCTGGGCGATCTCCTGGCGACCGGACTGGGTGCTAGCGGCGGCGTCGGTGTTAGCAACGGAAAGCTGCACTGCTTGTACCACTGCCAGAACCACGAACCATCTTGCTGATTGATGCTCGGATTGAAACTCGCAGACTGTTGACCGAGCAGCTGTTGCTGTTGTGTCAGCCACAGCCATAATGCCTCGTCCACCTTCTTGTTGTTATTGCCGCTCATGTTCCCCTCCTTCCTCGGCTTGCCGCTAGATCTTTGAATACTACTACTACTACTGCTGCTGCTCTCGTTTGTCTTGCGAGGAGAGGCGGGGACCGGGGTTGATGGCGCTTCGGCGGCAGGTGGCAAACTCTTACGCGTGCTGCATGATTTTGCGACCACAGAGTCCATTTGCGTGGGTGCGATCGCCGAGAGACTATGCCTCTTGTTACTATTGACCAAATTATTCATATTCGCGAAACACGCGTTTCCGGTGTTTTTGGTGTATTGAAGCCCGTTCTCGACGAGACCGACGGTGCTGCCGTGCGACAAGGCCGGAGACATACTCAACAAATTTTTGGCGAGTGTGCCGGTGGCGCCTGACAACAGTCCCAATTGTTGCAGAAGCAGCGAACTATTTTCGGGTCTCATACCGGCCATGCTAGTCATCAGTCCTACGTAATCGATCTTCGGTTTGTTATCCGGTTTACCATCCGAGTCGGTACAAACGTCACCTGCGAACGACGTGCTCGCGCCCGTTACCGATGTCTGTTGATCTATTTTCGGCTTCTTCACGCAAGGACCCTCGTCCTCGCTCGACAAATTCGCCGAGCCACCGGCCAAGTTACCAGCTGTCACGTTCGCGCCGGAAGACGAGGCGGGAGAGTGGGCCTCGCTATCCGGCGTCGAAGAATTCCTTGCCATGCCTCTGATCTTGTGTTCGGATTTGCACCATCCGCGCAACGTAGACTCCGGTACACCGATGTCGCGAGCAACCGATGCCTTGCTCTCTCCCTCGTGGACTCGCTGTATGGCGTCCATCTTCTCCGAAGCGGAAAGCGCTCTTAAAGGGCGTTTACCCGGACGCGCAGATTCGCCCCTCATTCCGGTGAGGCGACTATCTTTCGCGCCTTCCCGGAAACGATCTTCGTAAACTCCGTCCTCCGTCGTCTTGATGCCTTCGTCGATCACTTGGAGATCTATTTTGCTGGCTTTGCAATCTCTGCCACGCGACTTATCACGAACCTTCTGTAAACGTTAAAGAGAGAATTGATTAGTGTCGCCGTGTCTCTGAAGCTTTTTCCCGCATGCCACGCTTAAGCACGATTTATCGAGCGCTTCCAAGAGAGTGCGATGCAACCGAGGAATCGCGCCAAGTCTATCCGAAATTACTTTACGAATTCGCTACGGACAGAGGTTGATTTCACGGAACGAGTAACGTCGAAGAGGGGAGAATAAAATACATCGAGCGTCGTAACATCGATCGTCGAAGGAAACGTCGATGAGCCGAAGAGGCGGTGGGAGGGACGAAACGGGAGTTTGGGGAAATTTGAAAATTTCACGAGGCTCGAGCGGAATTGGAGCGCGACGAGCGACGACGGGTGTTTCGCGTTTGTCCTTGACGGCCGTCCTTTCGTCGAATCGTTGCGTCGAGTCTTTCTCTCTCTCTCTCTCTCTCTCTGTGTGTATGTGTGTGTGTGTCTTTTTTTATTGGCACTGTCTCTTTCTCGCAGGCCGGTCGTCGGTGTATCTCCGTCGCTGGCTCGAGAGCTCCGAACGCACGCACAACAGCGAGCGAACAAGAACAGAACTGAGAACAGAGAGGAGACACTACGCGTTCGTACACCGTTTGCACGAAGGAGACGGAGAGTAGGCGCGCGCGATCGTCAGGGCTCGCGACGACGACCAATATATACACGATACACACGTTCGACGAGAGAAAGAAGGATAGAAGACGACAAAAAGAGAACCAAACGAGACAAACGAGCGCGCGAACAACGAACGAGGAAAAGAAGACGGCGATGTGTGTCCGAAACGCACGCTTCTAAACGCGACGACGAAAACTGATATTCGACTACTACTGCTACTACTACACTACTACTATTACTAGTAGTATCACTACTACTACTACTACTACTACACTACTACTACGGCTGCCCGGTACGATCTCTCTCAAAGACACGATATCGCGTGTGTGTCTAGCTGCGTCTCTGTCCCGCACAAGTTCATCTTTCTCGTTCCTACCACTCATTCCTCGTGGTACAGCAATAATATCGTTTCCCGCGCGGACTGCGGATTGGTTGATGCGGCCGCGAGCGAAGAACAGCAGAACACCAAAGCAACGTGCATGCACCGTTTTACTCGTGCTAGCGCCGAGACGAGGACGTGTGTTTCAGATCGACGCAACAAGAGAGAACAGGGTAGATGTGGAACGAGAGAAACGAAGAGATGAAAAGACAGAGAGCAGGAGGAGGAGGAGGTGGTCGACGACGGTGTACGTACGCGACCGAGTAGCGGAGAAGTGTGGCAAACGGAGCGAGGAAGAGAGAGAGAGAGAGAGAAAGAGAGAGAGAGAGAGAGAGAGAAAGAGAGCGAGCGAGCGAGCGAGCGGGAGAGATAGAAGTACTGCCACAAGCAAGGAGAAGGGAGGGCGGTAGACGAGGAGGGGAACCGCCCGACCGAGTTGTTTCATTCATAAAAAAGTTCTTTATTACTCTCTGTGAGCGCATGTGCTATTCCACGGAGGAGGACCTCCCCCGACCGGCGTAACCACGTTTACACACGGTATTATTTACTACTGCGCGAGATACGAATCGCTGCCACACGCCGTGGCAACGGTACGGCGTACGGATCTCTTCCGTATCGTTGCCCATTGCTATCGAGTTTTCTTTTCGGTTTCGTACCGCGTTCTTTCGACATCGAGTATCGGTCGTCGTCGCGTGAAAAGCGTCATTCGTCGTCTATTATCGTCGCGATCGTATTCGTCACGGTGCATAAATCGTTGCAATTGCACGCGGGCTGCTTCTCTTCGTATCGGAATCACCTTATCGACGACGTTGGCCGAATCGAAGGAGACGATCGGCGAAGGACGGTACTCGCACACACCGGCACGCGCGAGTTCGCGAAGCTCTCTCTTTCTTTATCGAGCACGTCGCGCGCGTGTGTCCCCTGTCTCGCGGACAAGCAATTGGAATTCCTCGCGTGTCCACACGCAGGTCCGATATAGTTGGATGGCGCGATCTGGAACGTGAACGTCGATCGATCGCCTTCTCGCGCGTCACAAGACCGACCGCTCGAGGCTTGCTGTGACGTTTCGTGACAACGCTCGGAGAGAACGGACCAAGACAGAGGATAAAAGTACAGGAGAGGAAAAACACGAAAAAGAAGAAAAAAAGTTGGAACGGAGGAAGCACGTTTATAAACGCGAAAGAATCTTTCCCTCGATCTCTTCTTCGTCCCTTTGTGTTTGGTGTCGCTTTTTCCCCGTAACCGTAACCGAGAAATTCGCGCGAGCGCGTAAAAAAGATTTCGCAAAAAAGTTTCTTCTATTACGGAAGAGTGACATTCAGGAGGAGGGGAACAGAGAAAGAAACTTTCAACCTGGAACTAAAGTCGACGAATTTGGAAGCACTCCGTATAAATGGTGCCAAGCATGGCACGCCGGCACTGATCGATCCTCACTATTCACTTTTTCAATTCACTTTCTTCCCTTCACTTAGGGTCGATCGACAAGATGATCTCGTCGTAGCGGCGAACCGAAAAAATTCAAACAATTCTCGAACCGCGTTCCTTCGACGCGTATGCCCGTATACCCGTAACAAGCGTTATTCGATAAATCGGATAAATCGGATAAATCGGATAAATCGGATAAATCGGATAAATCGGATAAATCGGATAAATCGGCATGCACACTGGCGCGCTTTGCTTTTCGATTCGAAACTTATTCACCAATACGACGTATTTCGACCGATAATAATCGCGTGTAAAAACCGAAACACCGGTGATCCTCACCTGATGGTGGACCGACCTCGACTGAACTGCCGGTACGTGCGTGCCGCGTCGCGTACCTCTTCTCTCGTCGACTACCGAACTTGTGTCGCCGATCAGTTGATCCGTCCAGCTCCACAGCGTACGATTAACTGTTTCGATGTGCACACGGTACACTACGACTAGGCACGAGAGCGCACGATGGGGGTGGGGACTCGTGAGACCGACAACGCACGATGTTCTTGCGACGAATCGTGACGCTCAACTGCGGCGGTGGTCGTCGCCGGCTTTCCGCGGACTCGCGACTCCGTCTTCTGTTCCACCCCCTTCCCCTCCGTCACTCCTGCCCCACTACCCGGACTTCCCCTGGCCGTGCGGCACCGCACCATTCGGCCCTTCCTCCCACCCCGTCCTTCGTCCCCCCCCCCGCGCTCCGTAAAACTTCGACGCAGCCCAGCTTGCGCCTCGCCTTGCCTTGCCTTGCCTTGCCTTGTCTTGTCTTGCCTTGCCTTGCCTTGCCACGCTTTACCATGCCGCGACGCGCGTCTTGCCTCTCGTCTTACCTATACTCTCGCTCTTCTACGCTACCTATCCTATCCTCCCGCCCTTCCATCCCTCTCCAACCCTCGTTTCTCGTTCCATAGCCGCCCTTCCGCCTGCCCCTTTGCGTTCACGTCCTCTTCTTCGTTTCGTCCCTCCGGTGTTCCTACCATCGACGACGATGTGCTGTCGAACCGCGCTTCTCTCGTCCTTTACCCCTCCGCCCCCTTATCCACTAAAATCCCTCTTCAAGTCCTCGACCCTTGCCGATTCTCTCAACCGTCGTCTCTATCGTCGACGTCGTCTTCTTCGTCGTCGACGTCGTCGTCTTCTTCGTCGTCGTCGTCGTCGTCGTCGTCGTCGTCGTCGTCGTCGTTTGCCACGGACAGAGTTCTTCGTCCTCACGGACACGCGACGTGACTGCGTCACGATATAGAATAACTACCGAGAGCAACAACGACGACGACGACGACGACGACGACGACGACGACGACGACTATGATTCTTCTGTACGAACAAATAGATGTATATACCTACGCGTATACGTATAAGCGACGTCTATTTTTCCTTAACGCATTGCACGATGCTTTTAGTCCACGTACCTATATAGAGAGCCTCGCGCGTGCACGCTGCACACGCGAGCGCGATCGCCGTCTTCGAGACACGGCGTGTCCGAGTTTCCGGTCGGCCGACTGTTCACAGCGGCAGCGAGGGAACGAAGCTAGGCGCGGTGAGGCGAGACGAGGCGCGACGAGACGAGGCGAGGTGAGGCGAACGGCTGGCCGCTCGCTCGGTCGTCGTGAAATTTACGAGCGACGCGATTTTTTCGCCCGTGTCCCGAACGTCCGTTTAATTTCCCGCGATTCTAGGATCTCTCTGGCCTTCCTCTAAAATATAGAGGAAAAGAGAGGAAGGTAAGAGGAGCGGAGCAGAGCAGGAGGAAAGAGGGTACCCGAACCCGTCGCAAAACCCTTAAATCCGACCCTCTCTTCCCCTCCCTCGTACAGCTCATGGCCCCTAGGGAAGAGCCGGATTTATGAGCGCGGCCTGAAATCCGTACGCGAACGCGGCGACGGCGGAGTTACGGAGAGCCGGAGAGAGCCGCGAGTGTATAAGAAGGAACGCCGCGCCGTTAATTCGCGGATAAATTTACCGTGCCTCTGGCGGCGTATTTACCGTGGTAAATACGCGGCGCTCGGACACCGGCGCGACCGGGCACCTACGTCGATTTCTTTTTCGCGGCCGAACGAGTATCGCGCCCTACCCTGCCGATAATTATCGTGCGCTTGTGCGCGCGAGAGAGGCCACGCACGCTCACGTTCGCGCTCCAACGCCACGCCAGCTCTGGCCTTCTTCGAGTCCCACTTTGCTCGCATCGACACGGCCACGAAGCGACACGGCGTGACTCGTCGTAACGGAGGACACACGGCCGCGAGACGAAGACGAACAGGCGACGCTGTGTATTACCTGTACGCTGTTTGGATCGGCAAACCGTGGAATGCCTCGAACGTTACGGATTTTTCGCTCGTTCCAGAAATAATCGTACCCCGAAATATATCGGCGGTCTCTCCCTATGTATATACAGGCGCGTATACGTACACGCACGATGTGTGTACGGTAAGCGGACGTTAAAGGGGAACGCGCGCCGGTTAGAGGGAAAAAAAACGCGTTCGCGTTTTATGTAACGCGCGGCGAACCGTTCGAATGGAGTGACGGGATGGGGAGGGGGTCGGGGGGACGGGGGAGGGGGAGGGGATAGGGAGGATCGATCAAAGTCGAACGTCGATGACGATGACGGGGAACGACGAAGGGGAGGACGACGAATAAAGAAGAGACGCTAATCGTTGGCCCGGGGAGTGAGAAAAAAAAAACGACGAACCTTGTCCAATTTGTACGTTGCGTTTTACCTATATACGTACATAAATATAGATCTCCGTGTTACTTGCACATCTCGTCGCATTACGTTCGTACGCGGCTCTCTACGTACATAATCGACGTACGCGTATGCAACCAACTACGCACGATGTTTATCGATAAAATTGGTGGTAGGAAAGGCAGGAGAGCGGCCTGTACCGTTATCGAGGAAACGGCGTTACGAAAATATTTCGAGCGCGCACGGAGATCGAAAAGATAGCGGTGGCGCGCGGACGTCACCGGATACACCTTATCGATCTCGATATCGGTGGCTCGCCGAGAGAGAAAGAGACGACGCGGTCGGACGTACGGCGGCCGCCGATTAACGAACGGAGACTCGCGCAAAGGGGAAAGGACGAAGGCGTGAAAGAGAAAGGAGTGAGGAGCGACGAGAGGCGGAGGAGGAGGAAGAGGAGGAGGTGGAGGATGAGGATGACGCGGAGGAGGAGGAGGAGGAGGAGGAGGAGGACGGACGGTCGGACGGACGGACGGACGAACGGACGGACGGACGGACGGACGGACGAACGGACGAACGGACGGATGAACGGATGGACGGACGGTTCGCGAGGGGAGAAGAGGGCAAAATCGATCGACACGTCCTCTCCGGTACGCGGCGAGGCGCACTTTGCGCGACGCGCACGGACAACACCGTCGAGGCAAACCCGTGTGCTCCTTCGCTACTCGAGCCGGTAACGCGTACGATTAATTTTCACCTGCTTCCCTCGCAGCTCGACCTTTCGCGGAAGGATGTACGCGCTGTATAAAGAGAGAGGAGAACGAAAGGTTTTACAGAGGCAACCGCGACTCTCGCAACGCGCCGGGCTTTGTCGGTGTGCGATAGCGCGCGCGCGCGATCGCGTTCACGCGCTACGTGACACGCTCGCCAGTGCTCGACGTAACGGTCGCGATCGTTCCGCGAAAAAGACGCGCGTGTGCCGGATGAGAGCGGAGAAAATGGCCTGGATTATTTTCGCGACAGGTAGAGACCAGGGTCGTCCGGATCTCGAATTCAAGCCACCTCTTGCGCTGGAAGATCGACTTTTCTTCCTTTTTTCTTTCTTTCCTTCTTTTTTCCTCTTTAACCAAGGTATACGTAGGTGATTACCGTTCGGGGAAGCAAGGATATTTTGATCGTCACCTTGAATTTTCGAAATATCTTTCACGGAACAGTCGGAGGCGAGCTGCTGCGCGTTTGTTCTTCCATCGCGCATCGATCGACTATAAATTACTTATTCGACAACGCGTTAGCATCGTTTCAGATAGATTCGATTTCTCTGCGTTCGCAGAGAAATTTAAACCGCGTTGCGCGAAATGTTCGTATCGGAGGATACTCGTGGTTGCGCGGAATCCTGTCGCAATTGCGTTTCCCCGAGAAAGAAGCAACCGGTATTGGTTAACAGAAAGGACTGTATCTGTCTCCGCGACTACCGCAGTTGTATCCCGCAGCTGTGATAACGTACCGGCTAAATGATTTCAACTTTGAAATTCCGCCGCGTTTCTTCGATTTATTTCTTCGTTGGAAAGTCGGGCGCGGCAAAGTCTCGCGAACTTTGCAAGCTCCAGAAACCCGGAATCCTATACGAAGTTCAAAGTCTCGTATAACTTTGCCGTATCCATATGTATCTCTCTCCCCACCCCGCTCCGTGCGAACCAGTGAAAGTGTTCCACTCTGTTAAAATGGAATAACCTTCCGTTTGATTCCTCGTCCGTCTTTTCTATGGATTTCGCGAGAATTTACGAGAGAACATTTACGTTCTGCGTATCGTTTCGTCGTTCGACCATTCGAACAAATAGGGGCTATTACGTTCGACCGATGCCGTTCCGATTGAAAGAAACTTCGAATACCGGCAGAACCTAGAACGTTCGCGTTCTGTGAAACAAACCTTCTTACAATTGAGAGTAAAGTACGTTAATTATGGATTATCGTAATAATTTTAACGGTTTAACGGCTCGTTCCTAAGTAACGACAATAACAATGACGAATGGCAGAAATGTACGACGTATATTAAACAATAAACCGGATTGTAAAACTGCAGTTTATAGCCTGCAAATCAATAAAGAAAAGTGAAATGGTAAGTAAGGCTTTCCTCGGTGCACGACTACGAACGAGTCTACCTGAACGTGACTTAAGCTGACCCTCGAACAAAAGAGAAGCGTCGTAAAAGCCGCCGCTCCGTAATAAGGTACAGCGAGAGCGTACCGATAATCCGTGTTCGGGTAAACCGATAGCCTATTCCTTCCTCTTAATCCCACGACCGTTTCTTCGAAAACTGCAGTACCGTTATTTCGACGTTGGTATTCGTCATCGGCGACGGAACGGTAAACAAGTCTTTCCCCTTCGCAAGACAATCGCTAGCCCCGGCTATTGTTCATCCAAGTATCCAACAATTACGCTGCTAATCCCCAGGGATATTCCAATCGGTTTGCCGAACGTTATTCGTGTCGCCTATTTATTACGCCTTTCGTTCGATCGAACCAACATAGGCGTCCGCTTTAGGCACGTTAATTACGATAATTAAGGTGATCCTCGGTAAATGGAAAGTTTCGTACCGTTCTATTTTATCCGTGCGAATTAATATCGCATAGCGTAGCTATCGATTGCGAAGATGAGAACATTCGTCCACCCGTTGATTTCCAAAGAAAATTCTTCGCTTGGGAAAATCGGTGACAACCTTGCAAGTCCAATCTCTTTGATTTTTTCCTTTTCCACGTTCGTGCAACTGTCGACAGAAATTTCCTAGGGTAGCTGATTAACCGTTTGCCCGTAGTCGAACAACGCATAGAACGAAGGAGAGAGAGAGAGCGAGAGAGAGAGAGAGAGGACGGTTTGTTTTTGAGATGAAGGGACCAAGGAAGATACGATGGATTTAGCGGATAGGACGTTGGCGAGGGTAAAAGATAGCAACTAAAGTCTAATAGGGTGTATAATGGAGAGCGGTTGCACGGCGTACGATTACGCGGTTGTTTTATAGTATTCTCGCGCTGGCGGGCCAGGGTACGATTAATAATTCCATAGAGCACTTAAATCACTCTCCGGTCGAGCATGGGTTCGCGTCGTTCTTCTTTGTCTCGCCTTTGCACGAGTATCGGACAAAGACAGAAGTTAGAAGATCGGAATGGAATGGAACGAGGGGAGGAAAAAGAGGATCGACTCGTTGTCCAAGTGACCGATCGTGACGAATAAAGGAAGTTTTTGACCTGGGTCAAGTCGCTGGAGAGAAAAAAAGAAATTACGATTCACCGGCCCGCGTATAGAAGGCAGCCTTGCGCCATAGTCACAGGTGTTTCTGTTGCTATTGTCGTAATCAGCGATCGTGCGTCGAATATAAACGAGACTCGCGTTACCATAGATATAGAAGCGTTTGGAAAATGCGGAAACAAAGTTGGACGAACGTTCGAGAGTCGGCTCGATTTGTTCGCGATCGTCCGACCGTCTTTATTCGCCTCTTCGACTTTTGAAAGTCGTTACGTTGCCGAACGAATCTCGGCCTGGAGACGTTTCTCCGGGCCAACTCCCGTTGACGACGAACAGCCGTTGTACACAGGTTGCTGTATCGTGGTCCGTTTCGACCGGCGAAGAAACTAACGCGATAGAACCTTATCCGTTAAAGTCTACGGCGTATTAATCGTTAAGAGGTGGTTGTTAGATTTTCTTTTACGACGCTATCGCGGTCGAGAGCATCCCTAGAGCGAGCGTAGATTCGGACGGCTTCTCGTCGTTCGTAATCGGCACGACTCGAGCCAGCGCGTCGATCGGTAGCTGTCGACGCGTGCAATCGTGTCGATGTACGCGCGAGACGTATCGCCGTACGATCGAATATTTCCAAGGGAAGAACCTTTAAAAGGTCGAGTTACGCGAGGTTAAGAGGGTTAAACTGGCGGTTCGTTTTAACGCTATTTACGAACGTGCAGCGATCGAACGAGGTTCCACGGGATGATAAGCGGAAAGCCAGTCGATCGACCGCGGCTTTTTCCTCAATGGAAAATCCAAAGAGACTGGATGCAAGAAACGGAGGCCCCCAGCTTTGACGAAGACGAATGCCCGGTGTCGCGTACACTCGGCGCCGAACCACGGAACCAACAGCGAGAGAAACGAACGAACACCGCGAGAGAAGCAGAGGGAAGGAGGACGCGAGAGACGGAGAGAGAAAGAGAGAGAAAGAGAGAGAGAGGGGAGAAAAGAGGAGCTAACCAAAGAAAGAGCATGGAGAGTGAAGTTCATTCATAAAAAAGAAAATTATTACGCCCGCGGTGAAGCGACTCCCGCAAAGTGAATAATGCCTGCTGCTCCCTTTCCCCTCCCCCCTCTCCGTTCCCCCTGTTTTTAACTCTAACTCTCTCTGCTCGCCTGGTCGGCACAGTCTGCGACTTCTGAACGACGATTATCCCCACTCGTCCTCTCCCTTTCTTTCTCTTCTTCTCCCTCTCTCGATCGTCGTCGTTGCAACCGTAAAAGATCTTCCGTGATAAACTTCCACCCTCCCACGCGGTCGAGGGTCATCTCTCTGCGCGGCTGTGCACCGAAAGTGGTATGTACTAAAAAGAGAAAGGCGGAGGGAAGATAGATAGATAGGTAGATAGATAGATAGATAGATAGATAGATGGCCGGCAGGACGAAAGTTGGACGAGTTCTTAACTCGCTCGTTTAATGCTCGGGGTTAATGCAACCGCGTGGATGGAAGTTTGAAAAGAGTCGTCGATATATCGACACACCGGTACTACTACGTGTCGAGATCCACGGGGCGGAGGAGCAACGGAGATGGCGGTAGAGCGAGATATAGAAAGGGAGCGAGAAATATCTAGCAAGAGCGGGTGCGGGGGTGGCTTGGGTGGGCGAGAGGGAGAGCGCATGTACGAGAGCAATGGGAGAACTACCTAACAGTTCCCGACCCGTTGACCCCTAAAGTTTGCCGAGCGAGAATTCGCATTCCGTGAATGGGGCAATTCATAAATGTATCTCCCGATGTCTCTCTTTCGTCTGCCGCCTCTCTCGCGCACCCTCTCGCTCCTCGCGGGCTCCACGTGGATTTTCCATCGCGTTCTCGTACATTCGATACCAACCTGCCATTCTCTCTCTCTCTCTCTCTCTCTCTCTCTCTCCCTCCCTCCCTCCCTCCCTCTCTCTTCAACAATCCCTCGTAAAACGATTCTTCTTTTTCTCTCTCGTCCTCGCGTGTTTTTCTGTTTTCCGTTACCGTTTCTGTTACTGTTTGCGGTATTTTTTTTCCCCTTTTTCTCCCTATTTTTTTTTTCCACCTCTTTTTCTCTTTTTCGTTATTCCCGTTCTGTTTCGTTTTGGTCGTGCTCGTTGTCGTATCGTGACGGCACGGAGAGAGAGTGAGAGAGAGAGAGAGAGAGAGAGAGAGAGGCAGAGTGTGTGCGAGTGTGCGTGCGTGTGCGCGCGCGCGCTTCAGAGAGAGAAAGAGAGCGAGGAGGGTGCACGTGCCACCCTGGAATCACGGAGATGTTTTGACTCGGTTTTAATGGATGTTCCGCGTACACGCGATTAACGCGTCCCGATGCTTTTCAATTTTCGCGCAACGCTAGCTAGCGCTCGGCTCGTTCGAGCGTTCGCGCGCCTCGACCCGTGAAAATCGTATTAATTGCGACGAGGGGGGATGCCGCGCATAATTGCGACCGGATTCCCTCGATCGGACCTGCGAACTAATCCCGCAACGTTTCCCACCTTCCTTCTTCCTTCTTCCTTTCTACTTCTCGTCTCGCTTTTCCTTCTGCTTTTCTCTCGGCCGTCGCCACCGCCACCACCGCCCCTCCTCCGTATCTTCCCTCCTTTCTCCGTGTGTATCGCCGAGTTCGCATACTTTCGCAAACTTTGTTTGCTGTTCTTGAAAACTTTTGAATCGGTTTCGCTCTGGCAAAACTCTCTCGCAACGTGAAAGATACATCGGTACCCTGTTGCAGCGGTCATTCAGAGAAACGGCGTTTCGCTGGTGTTTGTAGGTGAATTAGCCAGTCCGTGCGCTTCGCCGCTGGTGGAGGAATGGAAGGATTTTTTCAGCCGTTATTCTCGCCGAGCGATGCGACGGGATCGATGGGTGGGTCGAGGAAGGAAAGGGCGGCTTTCGAAATTTTCGTTCGTTAAAAAGGAAAATCGATATCTACCATCCCCGGTCGCGGTATATATCGGACGCCCACGCAGTTGTTACCTCGTGCCGTACGCCCGCGCGCGTATCTCTGCGATCTGGCATCTACCTGGACACCCACGTAATCGGCAGCCGAGTGGAAATCCTGGTAGCGGCTGGTCGACGATGGGAGACGAAGATGGCGAGCAGAAAAAGGGGTGGTGGTGCGTGGCGAGCGAACGATCAAAGGCAAAATACGAGAAACTAAAAACCACCCCGAGGCGGAAGAGATAGAAAAACGGAGGTGAAGAAGAAGAAGAAGAAGAAGAAGAAGAAGAAGAAGAAGAAGCAGAAGAAGACGGAGAAAGAGGAGGAAAAAGGAGGAGACGCACGGAGGGAAAACGCGCGGAGATCACCTGGAGCAGTGGCGTCGTTTACAGTGCTCGGGGAACGCGCGAGCGAGAGAGCGAGACGGAAACACGGCGGTGGAACTGAAAAGCGAGAGAGACGGGGAAAGGAAGCGCGATGCAAAGGTGTGTTTGGAAGGTGTGCGGAGGAAGAGGCGGGTCTCCGTGGAAATTTACCGGAGCGCGAGTTACGGCAACTTGGCCGTAGCTGCTCCGAGCTACGCTACGTACAGCTCTCTAACGCTATATCCTCGACCGTTGGTTGGTTGGTTCGCTCGGCTTGCTCGTTCGCCCCCGTATAGGTATACAGCACGGCTTTCGCATCCGCGGCTAAGAGCAAAGGGGCGCCAAGGGTTCGGGTCCGTCGCCGGATGGCGGAGGTATCCTAGGTTGAGAGGGACGAGGCGGTTGCGAGAGGGTAAACCAGTCTCGTTTGCACGCGATAGAAAGGGACGGATGGGGATACAGCGCGCGCGGAGCCACGGGTCGCGAGAGGCGAGAAGGAGAGACGTCGCGCACAGCGTTCGGGATAGACGAAGAGGAGAACGGAGAATCTAGCGAAGAGACGCGTAAGGGAAAGACAGAGAAGGGGGGCAAGGGTAACGGAGAGAAAAGGGGGATGGTGAGCGCGCGGTTAGCGATGGGCGAAGGGGGCGAGAGAGGCAGCTTGGCGGCGATGTACGCGCGCGGCAAGGGTCGCTCGAGGGATCGTGGCGAGAGAGAGGAACGGGAGAGCGCGCGGTCGACGCCGAACAGCGAGGAGAAAGAGAGAAAGAGAGACAGAGAGAGAGTAACGTGGACGCGCGCGGGGGCTTGGCGCGTTTCTGGATAGGCAAGGGGGTTGGAGGAGGGTCGAGGCAAGGGATGTGGGGTGAGTAGCGGCGACGGGTCGCGGGGAACGGCGAAGTAGGTCGTGTCTCGCTCTCCCTCGTTTCGCCCGACGATCGTCCTGTCCCTATCTCTCGCCTTTGGTTTCTCTCGCTCCGCTGTGTATTCCGCGGTAAACGGCCAGGCCTGGTCGACGGACCCTCGCATGGCCTGCAGCTGTCTCCTAACCCCTCCCGTCCTCCCCTTCGAACCGCCGCTCTATCCATCCGTCCGTCCGTCCGTCCGTCCGTCCATCCGTTCGTCCGTCCGTCCATCCGTTCGTCCGTCCGTCCGTCCGTTCGTTCTTTCGTTCGTGCTTTCGTTCGTTTGTTCGTTCGCTCGTTCGTTCGCTCGATCGTTCGTCCGTTCGTCCGTTCGTCCGTCCGTTCGTTCGTTCGTTCGTCCGTTCGTTCGTTCGTTCGTCCGTTCGTTCGTCCGTTCGTTCGTTCGTTCGTTCGTTCTTCGGTCGGTCGGTCGATCGGCCGGTCGATCGGCCGGTTGGTCGGTCGGTCGGTCGGTCGGTGTGCGTCCTCGGTTCTCTCTCGTTGTGCTCGCCTTGCTCTCTGTCCCCCGATATCCCCGCGCCCCACTGTACCCTTGCCACCGTGTTTCGTTCTCCCGGCGTGTTCTGTCGCCGGTGCTGGCGATCCACCCTACATACACCGTGCGAGAGAAGGAGAGAACCTCGGATCGGTTCTAGTAAGCATCGGATAGAGAAGGATGGATATCGCGAGGGTGGCGCGAAGAGGGAGGTGTGAGCGTTGGAAGGGCAGCGTCGAACCACGAGAACGTGATTCTACTTCGGCCCTATGTACCAGATAGCGCCGAGGGCCGAGTGACGAGGCGAAAGAGAGGGACGCGAGGAGAAGGAGGAAAGAAGAACCGGAGGAGAGCGAGAAAGGTGACCGCATCACGGCGAAGAGAGGATACCGCGGCCAGAAGAAAGGAGAGAGCGCAGCTACCCTGGTGTAAATACATAGCTGCACGCCACACCGCGCCACGCTATATCACGCTATGCCACGCCACGACCAACCGACAGACCGCGAGCCTCGGACGACCCGAGGAGCTAACTCGCGCACGAGAGAAGCGGAATGAATACCTACCTACCTACCTACCTACCTACCTACCCACCCACCCACCTACCTACCTACCTACCTACCTACCTACCTACATACCTATCTACCTACCTACCTACATACCTATCTACAATACCTATTTACTTACATCGCAACTTAGCTACGTACGTACGTACGTACGTACGTACGTACCTATCTACCTACCCAACTACGTACCCACCTAGGTACCTACCCAGCTACCCAACTATTTACCTATTCGAGTACCTAATTGCGTACCTACCTACTTATCCGTCTACCCAGCAACCGCGGTATTTCGAGAGGAAGAATCGAGGACCGATCGGTCGCAGCAACAACGACGTCGAACCGACCGTAGAAACGGCCAAAGAGGGTACGCGTGAGTTTTGTAGACGGGTCGTGGCCGGTGGAAGGCTGCGGGCAGGAGAAAAACAGGCCGCGTGAAAAGGATCGCGACCCGGCTTCACGATCGAGCCCCGTAGGCCTTCTTTCTCCTCTATGCATCCATCGGTTGAACGGCAAAGATCGATAAGACGAGGCCCCGAACCGAACCGTACCGCAGCGTACCGTACCGTACCGTACCGTACCGAACCGGTAATTCTTTGCCGGCGCCGATGGAGAACGTAACCGAAGCGTAACACACCGATAGGGTGGAAACTTGTAAAAATATAATAAATCCTGGCGGAAGACGAGGCAGTGACGGAGATAGATAGATGGGCAGAGTGCGGGAGCGAGATAGGCGTGCGGGGTGAAAATTAGAGAGGAAAGAATATATAGGGGCAAGAGGGAGGAAAAAAAGGTGAGAATAATTGCGGACGTCGCGCCGACGAGGCGAACGGCGACTAGATTGGGTAGAAGCGAAGATCGGGGTGTAAACGAGGGTCTTCTCGGTCGAGGCGGTCGAGGCAACCAAGGGGGATAGACGGTAGACGGTAGAGAAGAAGAGATCGAGGGAAATAACGAAAAAGGAAAAGGAAGGTCTGGCCGCGGGAAGAAATGGGAAAGAACGGTGAAGAGCGGAACGGAGCGGAGAGGAAAGGAGAGGAGAGGGATTTCGGTGGTTTCGGCCGGGGAAAGATCGTAAGAGTAACGCGAGGACGGTGTTCGAGACTGGCGATACAGGGAGCCGAACGTTCGAATCCGTTCTATCCCGTGGCTACGCGAACAGAGGCTCTCGTGGGCGAGAAATCGATTTCTGTTCGGTGGTTGAGCGTAAAGTAGACCGTCGAACGAACGTACGGCTGTGTGATACGCGGCTGCAATTTACGCGGCTATCAGGCATACGTATACGTTACGTATCGCGAAGCTGTGCCACGATACCGGAAAAAAGGGGGCTTTCCAAGGTCCCTCGATAAAAAGCTGCAAGGGTTCGAGCCGGGATTTTCACCGTGAAAGAATAATAACCGTCGATCGTTTATCGAATCTGTCGGCTAACGAATTTCCCTATAAATAAAATAAGATAAAAACTCTGAAGGAATTGTCCTTTAATTTCGTCGATAATTATCGCGTAAGCAAAATTACTCGTAATAAATCGTGCTGCTCGTACTAAAATTTACGCGAGAGGTAACTTTTGTGCGAGAGAATTGCTCGATACGAGGCGATTGTTTGAACGCAATCGAGGAACGATTATCCGCCAGGCAACGTGTACAAAGACTAGGAGATGTTCGATCAAAGATTCAGCATCGTTTAATAACTACCATTTCCACCCGTTCCAGCCACTCGACGTATAACGCCCACAATCCCTCCCCCATTCCCTTCACCCTTTATCGTAAATCCCTGATGGATGTCTCGAGCTTGCCTGTCTCTCTCTCTCTCTCTCTCTCTCTCTCTCTCTGTCTCTGTCTCTGTCTCTGTCTCTGTCTCTGCCTCTGTCTCTGCCTCTGTCTCTGTCTCTATAGCCGTATATCAGAAAGCCGAGTTATAGAAGTGGGTCGATCCTATCTTTCTGCTTGGGGTGCGCGACGCGTTGCAACAAGTGCGAGACGATAGAGCTACATTGAGATTCAGTCTGCTCCGGCTCAATTCCATTCATCGTCGAAACAGTTTCCCAACCAGATGCTTTAACGATCGGCACTCAGCCGAAAACACAAATTATCGAGTTAACTCGGCACTCGCTAAATAGACCGATGCTATCGTGGCTAACTATCGCCAAGTAATTTTAATTAGATCGCGCGACCAACGGTAACGAGAGCCGTGCGCGCGAGCGTTCGCGTTTCTCCACGTGCGTTTCGCATTCGTTAAAACGCATATCGTCGTTACGCGCTTGTATCGGGCTTAACGTGGTTTTTCGGGCTCGTGTAACGGGCTTCGTAACGCGTCTGTCTCGTGCAGTGATTTAAGAATCGCTAAGGTTCCACGGGTTCCACGCGATTTTTACTACGACTGCACGATTTTTATTACGATTGCACGATTTTTCTTACGATTACAGGATTTCCATTACGACTACGCGATTTCTGTTTCGCGGAAATTTTAAGCCGCGAAATTATAGGACGAGCGGCGTCGATAACGCGCCAAAACTAAAGCTACTTGGTCGAATAGCAGCAAAAGTTTTTGCGCTGGTGCTCTCCTCCGACTTACCGATTCATACGTACACGTACGTGTACACGTGTAGACGCACGCGCGCGCGCGCGCGCGTGTGTACCTTTCGCTTTCTCTCTCTCTCCCCCCTTTTTCTCTCTTTCGCTATATACGTATACAATCAGTAAACGCAACAAGTTTCCTTTTTATACGGTGACCTACAGGTTATTCAAAAGGAAGCTTAAAGCAGAGAACGGTATTATTATCGTGGTAGGTCACGAGGGAAACTTATCGGTCTTCTGCCGCAAAAATCGTTTTCTCCACCCCCTCCTCATCCTCCTACGAGCTTCTCTTCTTGGCTCGTTCCACTCTATCCTACGAATTCTCTCGACAATTGTATTTAAAGTCCGTGGCGATTTAAGGGCTCGTTTCTCACCCTCGTCTCTCGCTCTCTAAACAGAGAACCTCCCGAATGTTTTAATTGAAATCCCTCTCTTTCTTCTTCCCCCTCGTAGTTTCCTCTCTCTCTCTCTTTTACTCTCTCTCTCTTTCTCTCTCTGTCTGTCTGTCTGTCTGTCTGTCTGCCTGTCTATGTATATTTAAATTTCAGCGAACGAAAGTCAACGCTGGCTCGGTCGGGTGTCGTTCGTCGTATCTATCCAGCTACTTTCTCTCCTTTATACACCCATCCCTTCGTTTCCCTTCTCGATACCGAACTGAACCGTTCGGCTACGCTTCGCCTTAACAAGAATATCCCCATTTACATACTTTCAACCAGATTACCCTGTACAAGCGTATCTTTTTCCTCTTAACCTTGTTAACTCGGTACCGCGTAAAGATGCCTAATTTCTAAGATCCCTGCCCTCTTTGTTCTCGTGCTCGCGCGTCCGTATATACGGTTAAACGGCCGGGGCCACCCTCGTCCGTCCGAAAATGCGCGTCACGTAGCGATCTTACAGCCTTCTGGATAAAAAGAAGAGCGGAATAGTAGGAGCGAGAAAAGGAAAGAGGCGAGGCAGGATTTTCAGCGAACAGAGGAAGGCAACGCGCGGAAATAATCAACGATCGTTGCCGCTAATTAAAACGGTCACGGTGCAGCGAACAGGGCACGGCACCGAAATGGAAGGTCCGTGCCGCGTTTGACAAATCGTCGGGACCGTTTCCTTTCTCCATCCTCGACGACACGGTCAACCGCGACCCTCGTACTACCTGCGCCCACCTGAACTTCTCGCAGCAACTAGGAGATAAAGGGAGGAAAGACGGAAAGACCATCGTAAATCGGCGACGATCGACAAGACGAACAACAATGAGGCGGATCACCGGCCAAACCGCCTTGCAACTCCGCAAAACGGTTTTCTTCGGCCCCCCCATTCTTCGTGCAGCACCGAGCAGAGGATTAACCTTTTGACGTTGGGTTTCTTGCGAGACCGAGAGAATGATTTTACGACTCGGGCTGGGTCTGCGCTAGAGGACGGGAGGCTGTTGTAATTTTCGAAATTTCCAGCTCGAGACAATACGGATTAGCAAGTCTAAATTTTCACCGGCCGGCGAATGGCACGGAATTTTTCTCTGTCTGTGAAATTCTTTTCACCGAGTAAAGTTTAAGAGTGACTGGCCGCGTCACGTTCTTCCAGCTGCGATATTCGAAACTTTTATGGGACAACGATTAAGAGAATACACGGATGAATGGACGGACGGACGGACGGATGGCTGGCGACGAAAACGTCGAACGACGACGGGATTCGTTTGCAGGCAGAGCGAACGAGGAACGTTGCAAGACGTAAGAAATATCGTTTCGGTGGAAGGGAAAAAGGTTTGGGAGAATGGGAGAGACCCGAGGCGCGCAGGGACGGTACCTGTGTTATCTGTCCACGGTGAAACCAAGTAGAACAAATCGAATCGCGCCCAGCATCCGCATTCAGCGGTGTTGCCTGTTGCTCTTATTAGATCGTTATTACATCACGGCGAAACACAGTTATCCGAGTGTCTCGACGCGACGCGACGCGACGCACGGATTATTCGGCATTGTTCGCCGCGCTCTGTGCACCAGGACCGTGCCTCGTCGTCGTTTTCTTTTTGCCTGCCCTGTATTCGGGCGTCTCTGCCGGTGATGGCCTTTCGCGCGTCGAGCCGCGTCAATCGTTCGGCTTGAAATTTTTCGCGTCGACGAAAGCGAGCGAGAGGAAATTGTTTCGCTCTCGTTCTCGAAAAATCCACCTACGATAGATATACCGGGAGGTTGGCGCGCGCGCGCGCCTGCGTCGACGCGTACGCGTGTTCGCTTAAACAGTCCGAAACAGGCTGAAACGAGGCCGTGTACGAAGTTGACGGCGTAGGAGAAGCAAAGTTATTTCGATCGTTTTTACGGATACGGGAGAACGTTTGGCGAGAGATTTTTCGCACAATCGAACAACGGCCAAACGCGGCGAAAGCGAGTGCCTTCGCAAGATCGATATAGGATCGATGGAGCAGTTGGCCGAGGCGCAGCGTGCACGCGATTAATCGGCAGCGAGAAAATGGCCGCCACCCCTCGGCTCAGGTGTTCGCATTTCCGTTTCCCGGATCCGGTGACGACATTGTGTGCGGCCTCGCGTTTCGCGAGCTACGTGACCGTTCCTTGGCGGCTGGTTTCGCAGAAACCGAGCAGAGTGCGAACGCGCGGGGATCGGCAAAGGAACGCGCTTCCAAGCGTCGTCCAGCGATTTTTCCTCGGTCTCGACGGGCGGTCACCGAAAACGGTCTCCTGCTTTTAGCTCGCAGCGTCTTGTCCCTGTGTTGGTCGACCAACACGGTCGCACGTGCAAGCGCTCTTACGCTCTCTCTCTCTCTCTCTCTGTCTGTCTCTCGGAGCGGAAAGTCAGAGGAAAGGAGAAGCAGAGAGTGACCGATGAAAATGCGCGTAGGGTAGTTTTCGAGGGCGGGTGGAAGAGTTGATTCCAAGGATGAAAGCGTAAGAAGGAGACGCGGGAGAGCGGAAGAAAAAGAAGGAGGAGGAGAAAGAGAGGGAAAAAGGGAAAATGGAAAAGGGCACGACGACGCGGTGGCTTCTGTACCTGAGGGCGATTCGCGTTGGTATATGGCGGTTATATATCTTCGGCGGGCCACGGCTTGGAAGCAGCGACCGTTTCTAGGTAGTCGGAAGATCGGCCTTGCTCCTTCCCACCCTCCCATGCTGTCCCACGGTCGCTTTCTGTTCCTTCGTACTTTCGTCTATCCGTCCCTTCTTTTCTCCCTATTCGTCTCTCTATCTTTTCTCCCCGTCGTCGTTTCAACGTATTCCTCCTCTTTTCGTTCTGCCGTGAGTCGTACCTTGCTCGCCCATCGTCCCATCCGTGTTCCTTCCTTTTTCCGTAGCGCTTCGGATATCGCCTCGTGCTACGACTACGACTACGACTACGGCTACGGCTACGGCTACGGCTACGGCTACGGCTACGGCTACGGCTACGACTCGCCTTGACGCGACGCGACGCGACGCGACGCGACGCGACTCGACGCTACGCAACGTTCCTTCGTCTCTCTTCGTCCTTCCGTCGACCTTTGTCATCCCGTCGTCTCCGTCTCTTTCGCTTTTCCATCGGCCGCGTGTTTCACGCTCTCTCGTTGCCACCGCGCTCCACACACCACCGTGAAAAGGATCTCTCTCTCTCTCTCTCTCTCTGTCTCCGCGAGTCGTTGGGTTAATCTGCGAGACAGCTGTGCCGGGGATACACCCTCGCCTAGGTTTCTCCTTTATTGCCGCGTCTTCTCTTCTTTTTTACGTCATTATTAAAGGCACGCCCCAACGAGGACGCTTCGGCTCGAGCTACTCGGAGGGTTCTACCCAAAGACCCGTGTGCAGTGGAAGAAACGAGAGAGAGAGAGGATAGAGAGCGAGGGTGGAGAACGACGATCGTGAAACGGCGAAAGAGAGAGAGAGAGAGAGAGAGAGAGTGGAAAAACGGTGACGCGCTGTGCGGAAGGGAGAAGGAACAAGGGAGGAGTGAAAGCGAGGAGGAAAGAGGAAAGAGGAAAGAGGAAAGAGGAAAGAGAGGACGGAGAAGGTAGGACAGAGGCAACCACGCCGCGCTATGTCAGGCCCCGCTCTCTTATTCTAAATTATCCGGATACCTGCGCCGAGGAAATGACGGTACGTGTTATCGGCGACGTCCTCCTGCAGAGACCCGGCATTGTGTCCATGTACGTGCCGTGCTTCTTCCTTTCCTCGCCTATCTTTCCTTTTCCCTATCTCTCCCCTTTCCCCCTCCCCCTTTCTTCCTACCTCGCGGCTCTCTTTATTTTATTCTATTCGCCTTTCCGTTTCACCCTGTTATCGAACTCGAGTACGACTACCCGAATAGCCGTAAATGCCCCGTCCAAGCCTAAGGAGATCGCCGACCAAATACCCCGGCCTTATCGGTAATTAACAATTGCTCGTTCGTTCAACGAGGTCCTCGCGTTTACTTACTTTCCTTCCTATCGAACTACGGTTAATCGGTTCGTGGTTCGAGGTACTTTAAGTTTACGAGGATGATTCAGTCCGTGAGTCGTCAACGATAGATTATGCTAATAAAGACTGGATAGGTACATTGTCAAGGTCGAGGGTGTATTATCGCTTTGGTCGTGGGAAATCGGGACGGAGCATCCGAATGTTTGCGCCGAATTTGCGTCGTTACGTTTGTCGTGACGCACTGTGTTAACAAAGTCGACTCAGGTAAAATAAGGGAACAAGCCGGGCGATTGTTTAGGATGGCTCGGTACGTACGCGGCGTAAGTACAATTACTCGGCGTCGAGTGTCGTCGCTGTTTCCGTTTCGCCGTTCGAAATACAAGAACGACGCGTACGCGATACAGATATACGCGATAACCGGAATAGATACGCGAGTCCATCTTATTCGTACGAGCGTGTACACGCGACTGACCGATATTCTCTACTCCCCTTCCTATATTAATTCCCTCTCTCTAAGCGTATGCTTTACGAGCCGCTGTAACTCTCGATTCCGTTACCTCGAACCAGCGTTCCGAGCGCGCAAATTTCCAGCGCCAAACTTCCAATTACCATACATCGATCGCGCGTATTTTCTTTTCGGTTTTGCAAAGCGTCGAGGAGCGTTGGAACGAAAACGAACCGATCGGGGGCAACGGAGAGACAGACCGCGACGATCGGCAAATTTCGCAAATTCTCGTCTTACGTTCGCGCGTTACTGCGCGTTGCGATCGCGCGCACGAGCTTGGAAAAATTCGAATTACCCGTGGTCGCTCGTATCTACCGGGGAATCGCGGTTATCGGTTTCTTCGAAAATTCGAAACCAGTTTGCCAGAGGTGGAGAGGACGACGAAGAGGCGAGAAGGGAGGGAGAAACGGCGTGGTAGACGCTGTAAATTTGGAAACGCCGGCAACACGAGCGGCGCGTTTCGATTTTTCGAGGACGGCGGCGCGGTGGAAGGTTGGTCGGGGAAAGCGTTGGGTCTCCGGTCGTCGATGATCCCGTCGCGACACGGCGACGTCATTTTCGTGCTCGCAGCAGGCGGCCTCGAAGGGACGACGAAGGGGCGGCTTTAAGCGCAGATAAGTTAGCTACGACTTCGGTCGAAGTAACGGGAAAACCGATGGAGGCAAAACCCACCCCTCTCGCCCCCCTGCTCGTCTCTTTCTCCATCCTCGCGTCCTTCCAACCATCCGTTTCGCTCGGCCTGTCGAGCGACGGTCTCTCTCTTCCTCCCTCTCCCTCTCCCCTTTTCATCCCCCTTTTCACCCCCTTTTCACCCCCTTTTCACCCCGTTCCTGCACGAGGGTACGCGCGCCACGTTCTCTCACGTATACACGTATAGCAAAGTACGCGCGGAAAGGCTAACGGATACGCGTCGGGGCTAAAGGCCACCCCACGCCACCCCCTTCCACCCCCCTAGACAGCCGACGCTCGGTCGTCTGTTTGCACGAGCGATCTCGCGCCGATTATTACGGGCTCGTTCACGGAAACGGCGCCGACGGTACTTGGATTTTCGACCTCGAGCCCCGTTTCGCCTGGAACCCCCCCCGACCACCGACCCCTGTAGATATCCTACGGGTCCCCCTAGCCCCAGTCCACCGCTCTGAAATCGTGCTTTCCTTTATTCCGGTCTACTCCGTCGTTCCACGAGACCGTCGACTCGGTCGCGCGCACTTTGCCAAATACACGCGCCTTTCGTTATCGCCGATAGTCGTTGCCGGCTGGCGCGCTCTTCGCTTTCGTCGCGAGTCGGCTGCGAGAGGGAGATCTTGGCGACAAAGCGACGAGACGGTGAAACGGGACTCGTGAACGGTACGTTAAGGACAAGGACCAGGCTGGGTTTTTCCACCGACCCTTTCGTTTATTCGCCGGTATACCTGAGCTGGCTGTTTATTACAGCTTGCAGTACACATGCGATCGTACATCATGGCTGTCGATGATTCATTAGGATTTCGACCCTACGCGTCCACTAAAGCAACAACGACGAGAAATTGTTAACAGCATCGCTAATAACGCTGTTACCGACCAGATAGTCGAATACGCAAAGATTTACTCGGTCTGTTGCGGTGCACTGACCACGGTCAAAATCCTCTCTCGAAATAGTGCCGTTAAGAGCGTAAGCCGAACCTTTCTTTTGTTCTCGCAATTCCTTTGTCGTCTCTCTGTACTAACCAAAGCCTTACCGTATCTTGGTTCGTGTAATTCGAGTAATTTGCGTATCTACACAATTCGTCGAAAACATGCCGCGTAACGGTACCCTCTTAATAACTACCCCCTCGTAAAACATTTTAGACGATGGCAAATATATTACTCATCCGAAACATCTTTCGACCGTCGGTCCCTTTCGGCCGAGAAAACTCGCGAGACAAAGCGCAAAGATAGAAAGAGCGAGAAATAGAGATAGAGAGAGAGAGAGAGAGAGAGAGAGAGAGAGAACGGCAGTGGTAATTCTTCTCTCTCTTTTTCCTATTTATTTATTTTATTCCGCGTTCTCGCAATTCGTCCAACCAGACATTCGGTAAATTTTTGTGTCATTGTTGCAAAATAACACGCGGATGGTTACTATCCCCAGCGGGATACCATCTTTCCAGACTGTCCGTTCCGTTTCTTTAGCAAAGTCGGTGAGATGCTTTTTCTCTTAGTCTTGTTTCTATGCGAGTTTTGCCGGTTTCAGCAGCCAGGTGGTTCGATTCGATAATGGTAATTGCGCGCGATACGTCGATGGAAAGTTGCGAAATGTCCGAGGCGATACAAACGAACGACGAGCTAACGCGCGGAGCGACGAAACCTACGACAAGAACCGGGAGACGAGAGCGAAGGGAAAGACGAAAAGTAAAGGGAACCGCTTCTTCTCTTCTTCCTCTTGCACTCTCCTTTCTCTGCCTAACGCGGTCAACCTAACCACCAGCGACGCCTGTGCAAGATCAGAATTTCAGATATAATTGGCCGAGCATATAACGCGCCTTAACACTTGGCAATTCGCTTGATCCAGCCGGCGGGCCCCGGCCGGTTTGCGCTGCTTTAATAAATGGCATTCGTCGACGGTATAATGGTAACGGTCACGGTGTGTAATCGCCGCGATTTTCTCGTCCGTGGTAGCCGGGTGTCGGTTATCCGTGCTGGGTTTTGTCGGCTGTAGCTGCACGTACGCGAGCACGGGGGTGGTTGGATGGGGGAAGGGGCGGCGGGCGTCGCGGTAACGCAATTGAATTAAAAGTTACACGACGCTGTAGCAGCCGTTTCCCCTCCACGGTTGTTGTAACGGCTTAACAGTACGTTGCGAGGCAATGATGCGTGCCGACTAAGGGATTAGTGCCTGGCCGAGCCCGTTCCAAAATTCCCCGGCAATTAGCGAATCTGCCGATCTACCGACGTCGCCCAAGGTGTGCTATAATTACGTAGACGCCGCTGCTAATTACGCGAGGTTCCGTCTCGCGATGCATTCCTTTTTCCAGCGTCGACGAGCAAAGGGACGTTGCGAGGTAACGAGAGCTATCGGCTGGATCGATGGGCAGGAATTTTCGAAAGGAAAGGTTGATCGATCTCTTCGCTTCCTCGTCGACGCGTACCTCTCTCTACTTTCGCTTCGAATCGAGTCTCATAAATATAATGTATATTATATATACAATATATATATATATATATATTATATATACATATATAGGGAGAACCGAGACGCCGCGAAACCTAACCACGAAAGCGCGAAACGAGATGGAAATTTCGAAGCGATTAGAGACTTTGCGACCGAATTTGCGGATCAAGATCGCGACATGCGGCCAACACTGGCCGCCGTAGACCGAGTCGCGGAGAAAGAAACTCGGCGGGCGGGGGAACGGAGCGGGGAATTTCGACGGCAGACCTTTGATACGCAACGCGCGAGGAAAATAGGATCCGGCGATGATCGCCCTGGTTTTGTCCAAAGTTGCTCGAGTGGGGTGAGAGACCGGCTGGGTGGGGTTGCAGCGAGAGTCTAGTCGAGCATCAACATATACGGTGGGCCAAGGTCTCCGTTCGCGAACCATCGTCCTCCGGAACCTTTCATTTTTTCGCTTACCGACGCCGTGGCCGCGTCGCTTTCGCGCTCGACGCGATCTTTCGCGATCTTCGTATTCCTCGTGCCGTCTCTCGTACCGTAACTCGCGCTCGTACCAATTTCGCGCTCGGCCGATCGAAGTTCCACCGTCTTTCTCGTTCGACCAGTTGACGCGTCGCGATGACGTGGCCAAGCAAGCTATCGGCCGACGATTGCTCGTCCGAGTGTTCGTTTCTTACGTCGAATTACCTGGACGCGACGAGAAACTGTACGAAAGTATCGGCGACAATGTGGCGCGTAAACGAGCCCGATGCTCGATCCTTGAAACGGATAAGAACGAACGGACAAACGCGAGCGGTCCGATCGAAAGAATACAATTAATTACAAGACTTTGCGCCGCGTATCGTTCTGCGTATCGTATCGCGATCTACGACGACAATTCGCAATATGCCGCGGCGGTATCGCTGGCGATAAACGCAAAATTTCGCGAGTCCGAGTTTCGAGGCATCCGTGTCGCGGCTACGAATATTTCGCTCGAACATCGTGCTCTTTAAGGTATGTTTAAGGGCTGCGAAGCGACGGGGTTCGTGATTGGCAGCTTCTTATTCCGATCTTCTTCTCTCTCGCTTTCTTTTTTCCCAAACGATAAATCCTGCTGCCATTCGTCCGCAGCGTTTCTTCTCTCTTTCTGTGTCCGGTGTTTATCCGGAGAAGCCGCGCGCCGCTCATCGCGTTGGCCTCTTTCGGATTCGCAGCAGGCGGCCTTAAAAGCGAGCCCGTAATCTCGGCCGGCTCGCACCGGGGCCCCGTTCCGACCAACTTTCGGAGTGAAAAAGGGAGTCGAACCCGGAGGGACGGAGAGGAGAGCGCGGCTGTGCTCGCGAGAGCGCGCGGGGTGAGTTCCGGGGCAACATGGCGGACCGTAGGCATCCGCCATATGGTGAGAAACTTCATCCGGCCCGGCGCGCCACGCCGTGGATTTATAACGCGTGGCCCGGGAACTGTCGCCAAACTCTGCCTTCCCTCGCCGATATTTTGCTCGCTGAATAATCGCCGACCTTCCCTTCTCTCTTCCTGCTCGTCGTTCTTCGCCCGTGTCTTTTCTTGCCGCGAAGCCGTCGAAGCAAGCGTTCGCTTCGGCTAGAACCTGTTAGCCCTTGCTCGCGTCGGTCGCCTCTTCGCGCGATCGCCATTCCTTCGTTCGCGATATTCCCTTTCGTCGATTCAACGCGCTTTCCTCCTCTCTTCCTTTTCGGTTTACTTCGGTTTTTTTCTTTTTTTTTTTACTTACTTCGGTTTGCTTTACCTTTTGGTCTACTTTCTAGTTTCTCTCGCGGCGGGTTTACCGGCGATCGCAAAGTTCGTCCGACGATTCGCGGTAACCGGCGAAGGAAATGGCTGAAATCGCCACGGCGAGGTACGAGACACGCGCCCGTCTTCGCGAGACTCTCGGATACACAAATCCTAGCGTTTCGTTCGGTCGGTTGTTCCCGGCAATTCGTTCGAGTTTTCAAAACTATACGAACGAACGGCCGGTTGAAACGGTGGGATTTTGCAAACGACCGTAGAAGCGGAAAAGCAAGCGCGACGTTCGACGTGAAATCGATTTTCGAAAGCGCGCGCGAGCAAAGCGCGGAGAGACGGAAAACGAGAGCATCGGCCATTGCCACGTACCGTGTTGCACCTTAGCCATCGCTGGCGGAGTACTTCGAACAGCATCGCCACGTAAAATGATATTTTATAAATAAAAGCATCGCGGGCTGGTGGTTGGGAAATGGCGCGAATAGCTTTTTTCGTCGTTTTACGTGTCCGCTCGGTATCCGCCGGTGTATTCGCGCGACGAGAGCAAACGAGAAGGACGAAGGATACAGGTTGTTAGAAACGCGTTTGTAACAACGTCGGACACGGCGTGTCTAAGCGGTCCGCGTGTCTCTCTGCTAACGAGCAGCCATTTAAGACGAGATTCGCGCGAACTTATACACGCGTCGTCCGCCGCTACGAAGATAAATCTCGCGCGGCTGTCGCTCGCGTTTTCGATCCCGATATTAGGCGTGCGTCTCTTAAGTTGGCGGTGCGCGACACGCGAAAGAAAGAAAATCGAATCGAAGGTAAATTTAGCCGCGCTGGATAATCTCTTCGATCGTTATCCCCGTGGTTGGTTTACGAGAGAATCGAGAGTTTTGCCAGTTCTCGGTCGCTGCTTCCGATCCGTAGATCGGGCGGGATTACTACTCGTTTCTGTAAACGAGATTGTTTCGCGATGGACGAGTAAACGTCGCGCGGGTATTTGATTGATTCGGCTCGCGAGTCGATATATATACATATATATATATATATATATATATATGTATGTATATGTATATATATATATATATATATGGAGCATGGAGATAATTCCGCGGTTCCAGCTAACAGCAGCAGAGCCAGCCTTTCTTTCTCGCGTCTTTGCTCCACTCGAGATCGCTAACGACGAACGCTTCGCGTCGTTTCGATTATCCGAGCGACGCTGCGCGTGCAATCGCGTTACATTCTGCTGCTTGCGCGGTTTGACACGCGATAGATGGTGCGTCGAACCACGGACATTATCGCTTGGGAGCAAGTCGTACGTGAAAATAAAAAGCACGCGGTTACAGAGACGGGGGCCAGCCCGTATCTTAATACGTAGCAGCGAACGCCTCTTCGACCGTGACTTATTGTTCGCTTTGCGTACGGAATTTGAAAATTGGTCAGAACGTGTTGGACTAAAAGCGGCGGAAAGCCGACCGTATCACTGCCATTTTCCCTTTCTTATCGACGACGAGTATCGAGACGCGTTCGTTTCCCGGTACAGATAGCTTTTAATCAAAACGCGTTCGGATTATTTTATCCTACGATTTCTTACGGTCCGATGCTTTTAAAAACGTTTTAACCCGTGAATTCTACGTCTCTGATTCTCGTTCACCGGAAAAAAATCGTTATTCTAAAATCCCGGAGTAATAAATCTCCGCGGGTGCATTCCCGATTAAATTTTTCATTCGCTGGTTACACACCGGTCAACGCGCGAACAAACACCGCTAGTTACAACCTAATCGATCGGCCGGCTCTCCGCCGAAAGTTTGTTCTCCATCAACTTTTCATCCGACCTAACGTTTTTCCAATCCGGTCTTTCGTTCCGTCCAAAACCGTCGCGTCGTTCCTTTCTTCCGACACGCGTTACGCGGAATCAGATATTCTTACGAAACTTTTGCTCTCTCTTCTCTAGTCGCGGCAAATACGACTAAAAACCTTAATCTCCTGTATCGAATTACCTTGCTCTATCGGGTCGGTTCGGATCGGTTTCACGCTCGTGAAAATCGTCCGTTTGAAAATTCATTTCACCTACGTCCCCGGCTGCTTGACGCGTCAGGTTGTCGAAAAGTTTCTTTCCTTTCCTAAGGAACCGCCTTCTCCGTTTTATATTATTTCTGTCGAATCGCGTACGATTCCCTTACAAAAGGCGAGAAACTTTCGCAACAATCCGATACTCGAACCTGCGGAGAAACGGCCGCTTATACGGCAGAGAGGACGAGGCGCGAAAGAGAAAGAATCGCGGCGAGTCGGAACGTACGAGCCTTCTTCTTATTATTCGGTGCGCGTTCGTAGAGATACAACGAGAATCGCGGTACGCCTAAACGAACGTTCGGAATATCGTGCGACGAAAACGGGACGAAAGCCGATAAGCGTGCGCTATGGTTGGCGGAGAATCGTCGCGCGACGATCGTCAGGCGCACGATCTTTACGTAGATTCGAAACTCGCGCCGTCTCGATAGATCCGACGGTCTCCGTCCAAGCAGCCGCTATGCCCGATACTTCGAACGCAAAAAAAAAAAAGGACGGGGCAGAGGGGAGAAAAAAAAAAGGTAGACGAAGCAGGGCATGAAAAGAGGAGAAAGAAAAGAAAACCGAGGAGGCAAGGGAGAGAGAAAAAAAAGAGGCGAGTCTCACGGTGGAGGTCCCGAGGCATCTCGAAGCGCTTCGTTCACGCGGGAAATTTGAGCGGTCTTCCGTCTGGACGCGCGTTCGTCATTACGGGGGCATATGGGGAGCACAAGCGGCTCGAGTGCACGCATGTGCATACTCGGACGCGTGTGTATACGTGCGCGATACACGCTTCGATGTGTGCGTGCTGCTGGCACACAGCAGCAACTTTATACCAGGTGCCCTCCATGCGCCGCTATAAATTATCGGGTTACCCGTTACGGGCGCGCGCGACCGCGCTTATATCGAGAAAAACCTGTCGCTGCGGCTATCTTAAAAACGGATTTTTATATGCTTTTCGTATCGGGCGCAGACTCGCGATACCGGTGTTTTCACCACGGATAACCACGCAGCGATTCTCGTTCGGCGAACGAACGGATAAATTTGTAACGGCGGATCGTCGATAAGATCCTTTTCGGCGATTAATTTCCTTTGCGAAACGATTTACGTGGAATCGCGCGTTACGTAGCGGGCGGCAAATTCGCCTTCCAACTGGTACTTCGCCGCACCGATCCTTTCCTACCTAAATCTGCGAAACACGTAATTGCAGGATATGTGATCACGCTAGCTCCTTGGCTCTGTGTCACTGGCGTCGAAGGGGTTCTGCGACGAAGAGACGAGAACGTCGAACCATAACGCGGTTGAACAAAGCATATCAGCTTCCAACTGTTTTTCGACCACGGCATATTCCGACGATACAGGCGACGAGTCTGACGAAACATCGAACGATGTACGCGTCTAGACGACGAGACCTATTAGGCGGCAGAAAAGAACGCGAATACGGTAAAAGTCGAGAAACAAAGAGCAAGCTGCATCCCGTGCGGCGAGCCACGAGCGCTTCCGCTTGTTCTAGAAGTGCGGGTCCTCTGGACGCACAGGCACAGGCACAGGCACAGGCACAGGCACAGGCGAGCCCGAACCTTCGTTCCCTCGACAGTTGCTCGGAGATTTCCGGTCGGAATGCCTTTTAGCGGATCGAGCCGTGCAGTAGCACGCAGCGGTAGCTGGTAAGTTACTTGCCGCTCGTTGGTGACGGTGACACGCGATTCTCTAGGAAAAGGTGAAATTCGATGGAACTTCGGTTCGTTGGTTTTCACCGAGTCGCGAGGCAAGAGCGAGTCGTCGCGAAATATCTCGCGGTTCCGTCGAGATTTTCGTTTCGAAGCGTTTCCGATTGGCGCTTCCTACCGCGTCGGTATCTCGCTTTTCATTCGTTCGGTACTTTTCCATTCGTTGTAGCGTTTGAAATATCGCGCGACCAACGGATAACCGATCGACGGCAGACGGCGACTCGCGTTTTTACAAACACGGTCGTCCGTCCTGTTGAAAGAGACTCGACCGAGTTGACCGAACGAAACTAGAATCGCGATTCCTTCGAACTTTGGAGAAATATTATTCCGTACGTAACGACGTACAAAAAGGCGTGGACGTGGACGGGCTTGGATTTGACGCGACGAGTTAACGAATAAACTGGCGTCCCGTTGATTTACCGTATCGCCTACTAATTAGTCGGCTATTAAAATTAATCGTCGTCCAAATACGCGCGTCTCTATGTAATTCGTTATTCATGATAACGTAAAACCACCGATACGTTACGCTCGATACGTTCGCCGATTATCGCTACCCTTCCGAACGTTGTACGTTCGAACGAAGCTTGTCGATCGATTCTCTGTAACCCGATCTCTTAAAAAAGAAATCCCTTTACCTCGCGAAGGAGAACGTTTACTCGAGACGATCGAAGCATTTGGCTGGGGCAAAAACTGTCGAAACGACGAACGACGACCAGTATCTTTGTTCCTCGGTCCGCGGAATATTTACGATGGCAGATACGACCGAGCCATAGAAACCGATATCCTACCGCGTTCATTACGCCATCGACGCGCGCCTGACAAACAACGAATTCGACTCGAGTCGAGTATGTTTCGTTCCGCGATTGAAACGCTCTGTCGTCTCGTAATAAGTCATAAGCCGGTGCGCGTTAACCTGTAAAGGCTGTGGTTATGCCTCGCCATGTCCGTATCATTTTCCAGGGAATATAGGGCTAACCGTTAACTCGAATTCCGATATTCCTTCGTATTTCGGTATTTCTACTTCGCTACTCGTATTCGCCTAATTGGCGTAAAGCGCGACAAGCACGTGGTGCTTCTAAGAAAGGGACGTTATATACTTGTTTCGCGTTTAATACGTAATGCGCGGAACATATACACCCACGCGTCAGGGCTATACTCTACCACTGTACTTTATTACTACGCGCCGTGCTGCCACCAAACGGTCCAACTATCGTACAAACTCACGTATCGATGCTTCCATCTACAACTAATCGTAACGTCTTGCCTCGTAAGCAAACGGACCATCGTTTACGTAGAATCGGCGATTTTTATCGCTGCCATTGCCATCGATCGATAACACCGGCGCTCGAATTTCACCGAAAATCGAACCGATCTCTCGCTCTACCTCCGGCTGTTAATATCAACGACGAAACGTTCCGAACGTGATACTTTCGCGCCACGCATTCGCCGACTCTGTCTTCTTACGCTGTGTATCGCGTACGTCCGCGTACCTATTATTCGTCGATGGCATCTACTCGTCGTTTTCATTCTCCGTCGTTGTATAATTCCATTCGAACAATTTCTAACAAACGGAACGAGAGCTCCGCTTCGAGCAACGTCCCGCTATACGCGGCGTCGATATCCTCGCGCGACCAAACGATGAAAAACATGGTTCTCGATGGCGAGCGCGAGGCAACCGCTCGCGAGAGAGTCGGCTTTGTTCGTGAAGGGGGAGAACGGGCTCGGAGCGGCGTTCCTAATTGACGGCTCTCGCGATTTTTACCTCGCTCACCGTCCAGACCAGAAGCTCAGGGGCTCTCCGGCCTCTTTTTCTCTCGGTCCCTCTACGTTCTACCTACGTCTATCTCCTTCCGCTCTCCTCGTCCTCTCTGTCGTTCCGTCTTTCTTCCACCGTTTCACTGGCGGTCCTCCTCCTCCTCCGCCACCACCTCTCTCCACCCCCTCGTCCCCCTCGTCCCCCTCTGTCCGTCTTGTTCCGTTGCCCGTGGAGGAGAGATCTCTCGAAGGCCGCGCGAGGCGCATGCAAAAGAGAGGAAAAAAAAACCGTGGGTCGAGGGAACCGGGAGGCGGCGGTCGACGGGCGGCTGAGGGCCGAGGAGGGGCTGAAGAGGCCGAGGGGGGAGGGCCGCGAGACGCCCAAAGCCGCATTAACGCCGCGCCGCTTCGCTCTTCGCTCGCGATCAGAATCGCGGTCAGAACAACGCTGCATTTTCTGAGGAGGTTAATCCGCGTCCGCTCGATAACCGAACGTTATAGACGCCTCTGCTTGCCTCGCAACCCTGCACCCTCTCTCTCTCTCTCTCTCTCTCTCTCTCTGCGTCCTCGTCGACTTCGGCTTTCCATATTTCTAACCTTTTGCAGTTGATGTTTCTAACCTTCGCCCTTTACACGCTGTTTCTTCGTAGCCAGTAAGATTTTTCGAGACAGTGAGTAAGGCTCTTGGTAGAGTTTCGCGTATAGCCGCCTATGCTCGAACTTTTGGCACACGCAGCAGACCGTACCCTACCGACGTAATTTTCTTTGCGCGTACGCGTACAATGTTTTGGATTTAGTCGATTAGTCGATTAGTCGATTAGTCGAATATGCGGGGTGCGCAAGTAGCGTTGATAACGATACGCCGGCCACCCTGAAGAGTTTGCTGCTTCGAAGCTAAATATCTTATGCAGGGATGCAAAAGGATAGATGAAGCAAAGACTGCGTTCGTCACAGAGGATTCCGCGACGATTCTCGATCGTTGCTTTTTCATGGTAATTAGTCGAGATTTTGGTTCGTGGGATTTTTTTGCCGGAAATACCGTGTCGTCGTTAAAGGGGAAACAGGGCGCGCCCTTACGCGGTCGCCAAAGAGATTCCTTTCGAATTTATTACGACGATAGGCAAACTCCTCCCTTTCCTTATTTTGCGCGCTATTAATTTATCCTGATTGGCCTCCGGGCTGCTACCTACTACCTACGCTGCGCCGCGTCTTTAATTCGCCCGCTCTGCTCCCCTGCCGCCCCCGGTTCGAACCGGCGGTTTCTCGCGCGGTATTCAAATCAGCGGATACCGAACGTTCGATCGACGAAAATCCAGTCACGTCGTTCGAACGACATCGAAAGGCCCTTTGAAAGGCAGGGTCGCGAGCGCGAAAACCTCTAGACCGAGGCAACCAGCGTCGTGTATACAGGGTAGCTTGTCGGGTAGGACGGTGGAATGGAAAAGTAGTGGTTCTACGTAAACGAGAAAGAAGAAATCCGGAAAGGTGGAACGAAATTTGTCTCTCGGAGTCTTCGTTCGTCGGAATTTGGTCGTATTAAATGGTATACGCGTGTAAGTGCCGTACGATGCAGTCGATAACGAGCGATTCTTCGACAAGAACGGATAACGTTAGAAGTTGGTAAAAATAAATGGCGTTTTTCGTAGTTTCTTCGTATTCGATAAAGAGGAAAGGAGTGGTAAGTGAGAAAACGCGGCGATGAATTCTCGAGGCCGAGATTTCTCGAAAACGAAGAGTCTCCGACGAGAGAATTTTATTCCATGCCCTCCATTTGTTATTTTATCTAGAACCACCCCTACCGGCCCGATTACACGGATACACGACACCTTGTATATCCGTGGACATCCAATCTCGCGCTTTTGCAACGAGAAGCGGTTTTGTGTACAGCTCGGTGAAGCTTCACCTCTGCCCTTTCGAGGATCCACCGTGGAAGCCGCCAGTGACGACGGCCAATGTGGTCACACGTCGCTCCGCTCGCGTTTCTCTCCTCTATACACGTACATAAGTACACGAGTCGCTTCTTTATCCTCCGTCTCGTTTCCTCCTACTTCAAACTCTCTCTTTCTCGCTCGTTCGTTCGCTCCTCTATTCCATCTTACTCCGTCGTTCGCCCAAACCCACCTCGTTCCGCTTTTCCTTCTCTCCTTGTTCTCCGTCCTCTGGTCTCTCTCTCTCTCGTTCTCTCTCTCTCTCTCTCTCTCTCTGCCGCTCTGCATTCACCCTCCGTCTCCTTCTCGTACTATTTATGTAAGTGGTGTCGCGCACCGCGCACACCAGCGCGTAAACGTCCACGCGCGACACTACTTACATAAATAGCCGCCTGCATGCATATATGCATATAGATGTGTAGCTATATATACACAGGCCATGCTCGAACACACCGAGCGAGATAGACGTGGGGAACAGAGTGGAACGAGAAGCTCCGCGCGACTGCTGTTCCCCTGATATCGTAGCCGTCGTCGCCGCAAACTCGCCGGACGGATGGACGATAATCGAGTCAACGGTGAAGGTTTTCGGAAGGGAAAGCGTTTTCGAGGGATCTTGCGAGAGAGAAAAGAGGAAAGTGAGCGAGCGTGACAGAGATAGGGTGAGAAAGAGGCCAGAAGCTGACCGAGGCGGCGGCGGCGGCGGCGGCAGCGGCTGGGACTGGAGCGTGTGTATTTACCGTCTGATTTAGTTTCGCCCGTATGTATGTACTTTGCGGGGCATGGGGTGCGGAGAAGCGGGCGCGTTCGACGTTTATGCGCCGCCGGAGCCCAAGCTATTCCATTACAAGCGGAGAAAAGAGTTTATGAATGAAGAGGATGCGAAGGATAGTTTCCGGAAGCCGGCCAGCTCCGTGCAATAATCGTAGAACGGATCGGGTGCGCTTTGTTGCGTAAAAAGGCTGGCCAGCCGTGCGCCAAGCATATATGAATATCAGGCTCGAGCGAACGTGAGGAGGTTATCGGTGTGTTTTAATGCCTGGAAATTAGGCTTCGTGGAAAGATCGCGACTACGCGGGAGCGCGCATGCGCGTTCCTCTTTGATCCAGCGAATCGAAACGGAATGGAATCGGAACGGTCTTCGCGACTTTCTTCGCCATGCGATCAAACGTCAAACACCATGGTGTCACGTACTTCTTGTATCTTTTTCTTCACCTTTGACTTCTCGTATACACATATGCACGTACATGGAACGTATCGCGAATGACGTAGTACTACGTTCGATAGATGGTGTCGAGTTTCGCGAAGACGTAAAACTACGTCAACGGACTGGAACGGCAGATCGCAGTTACGGCGTCGTTTGGAAACGAGTTTCTGATGGTAAGTGGTCCGTAATTCTACGTCGTAATATCTGGGCTCGCGTTACTGCAAAAATGTACTATTACGTTGGCTAGCTTTCGCGCGCGTGACGATTCCGAACGAGAGCACGTGGCGGTACGTTCGATAGCTGGCGTCGAGTTTCAAATCTATAAACATGGCGCCACGACGTTGATCGTCAATTTTGAAGCAAATTTGAACAATGTACGAACGAAGCACGTAACGTAACGTTACACGCACAGTTGGAACTCGGACCAATTACTTGGACCGATGTAAATACCGTTCTAGCTGTTCTTTCGCATGCGCGAATTGAAAAAAGAAATTCCGACGACCACGAATTCGTAACGTCAAGCTTCAAAAAAGGCGAACGTGGCGCCACTTGGTTCATCGTCGACTTTACGGTACTAAAGCGCGCAGTGCTACGTCGTAATATTTCAACGTGTATCGCACGCGAAAGGTATTGCCACAACGAACTGCCCTTCGTTCAAATAAATCGGCGAAGTATCTTTTAACGGTTACAACACCGAAAACACGTGGTAGTACTACGTTATAATATATGAACCCCCATAACGCGAGGAACATACTATACCTATATATTACGTTGACCATTCTTCCGCTTGTATCAGGAATTCAATCCGAACCTGACTCAACGTACCCACGAAGATACGTAACGTACGCATGCATGCATACATACATACGTACATACATGCATGCATATATAAATAAATATATATATATATATATATATATCAGATTATCGTTGCTTCAAAGATTAAAGCAACTATATCGATAGATGTTGATCGATAAGTAGGAGCGTTGAATCGCGAACAAACGAAATAAAACAAAACGTTAATAGAAAGTTGGACGCGTAAAGTTTAAAATCGCGAGCAAAGAGTACAAAATTCAGAAACTTGGGCAATACTAACGCGAAACGAACAGAATTAACAGCGTTCATTTTTATCGGGGTATCGCAGTTGCCTCGTGGCCCGGGGCCGAGCAGGTGGTTCGTGGCACGAGTTATTGCGGTAAACGATACGCGCTTCCTCCAAGGAATTAGCCATGACAATAGCTCGATTAAATTTCTTAACAATCCCTTACCGTGTTTCGCTCTTCTCGTTTAAGCTTCCTTCTAAACTCTTCCATTGAAAGTTTCAATTTCAAACAAGTTGAGAAACGGTCGTTCCGAGAAACGTCGAATTTTAAAGGTTATGATCGAAGACTAACTTTCGACTCGTTGGTGGTCGATCGTTATTCCGGTTCACGGGTCCGATATCGCGAATCGACTTTGCGTTTCCTCGACAACGAAGAGGAAGAAGAAGGAGAACGAACGAAGCGTTCTCAATTTCCGCGTATCGGCATCGATCGATATCTTTCGCTTTTCGCGATTCTCTGGTTTTCATTTACCCACCCGAGAGATCGAGAGAGAGAGAGAGAGGGAGGGGGAGAGAGAGAGAGAGACCCGGTGACTCGTGTGTTTTCGTGAAAATCTCCGGGGCTTTCCCATCGATTTTCGTCGGGACCCCGGAGCTACCTGGTCGCGGAGGAAATTGGAGGGCGGCGAGCGACGAATTAAAACGGAGGAGCAACGAACCGAACGAGCCGGAGCGCCCGATCCGTGCGACCCGTAGCCGGGAAACTACGCGTTCTCTCACCCCCCTTTTTTCCACTCGTCAAAATAAACGAACCCTACAGGGTCGCCTTTCGTGTCACGCCGTACGTCTAACAAAACGTGTAAACTCGCGATGGTCGCTATATCGGTAGAGAGTTAAGGCACGCGTAGATATAACCTCTTATCTCGTGATTTTTCTAATGGCTGGTCGAACGATCGCCGAAACGTTTTAGCGTCGGTCGTACAAACACCGTGTTTGATACAACGTACAACGAAACGTAGCAACTACGGACGGTATATGTTTCGCGCGTTTTCAGATATTCTTCGGGATGCGAGACATTTGGTCGACGGATTCTGAAAAAAGTCAGCAGCGAAGAATCCCGATATCGCGATCTCCTCGTACGTTCGCTTCGTTGAAAGAGACGAGTTTAAGCGAACGAAGATTACAACGCGGCGCGCGGTTCGCTTTAAAACCAGAGGTAAACCGAAGGAAGTGAAACTTTGCCGCGTTACTCTCCTTTACGTCGTCTCGCGATATTCGTACAGGGAATAACGCTGCGACAATCGTACGAAAGATCGAAGCTCGATAAAAGTACTCTGTTGCACTAATGCTTTGTCGCACAAAATTCGTACACGCAGTTTACGTCCTAAATTGCATTATTATACGGCAAGTCGCGCTATTGCTCGGGTCGAAGACAGGAGTCGGCGGCTAGTCAAGATCCGACGTCGAATTCTTTTTTTCTCGAAACCGAGTGACCTTTACATTCCTAATCGTGACCACGCGAATTCTTGCTGCGTCCTTTCGGCGTACCTGCGGAGGACGGAGCGGCGTGTGGCCGCGCCATTTCCAGCGCGCATGCCTTCTGGCCATCTCCGTAATCTCGCTCTCTCCGTCTCTCCTTCTCTTACGCTCTCTATTCGTCGCGTTCGTGCCGGGTGTCCGTGTCCGTGTTCGTGTCCGTGTTCGTGCCCGTGTTTGTGTTCGTGTTCGTGTTCGTGTTCGTGTTCGTGAGAGAGGCTGCAGCAGCCTCTGACGGGAAGGGCACGATCGGAAAATTAACGACCCCTCGAGCGTTAACTCCCGACTCCGAGGTCGGTTCTCGGTCCGCTCGTTCGTTAAGTCCCTCCTCGAGTTCTCGCGACTCACGCCGCGTTTTCAGCTATCGCCGTCCTCTCCCCCCCCCCCGCCCCGCTCCGCCTTCGTGTACCCTTCCTCCTGGTTGCTCTGCCCGCTGCACACCCCTCTGTTCCCTCGGCTGCCCGTTTCAACGTCCCCGTTACCCCGCGATCGTCTCTGTGTCGGGTTCCTCTTGGCGTTCTCCGCTCGCTGCCGCCGCCGCCACTGTCGTCGTGCTCTCTCTCTCTCTCTCTCTCTCTCTCTACATATATCTGTCTCAGTCGCGTCGTTCCTTTCCCCTAACCATCGCTAACGGGTCTACCCCTCGAGCTACGAATCGGAGATTGGCGGAGAGACCGGTCGATTATCTATAATCGATAGGAACTACCGGTATATTGGTGTACGCGGTGCGTGGCGCGCCGTGGATGCCACGCAGAGCGACGCTTAAATACGCGGCTGCCGGACACCGCGAGCATCTCTCCGCTCGCCAACTATGCGGCATTCTTTGCGAGGGCGCAGGGATTAATTAGGGGAATATGTATCGCCGGGCATCGAGTACCCGTGCAACGTCGTAATTGAAGCGCCCTTGGAAGAAGCGCCGCGTAATAGGATAGTAGCGACGGGCGAAAAGCAATCGGTGGTTTTTACAGGATCACGCGATAACAACCGACCGCTTTTCGTAATCGTTCACCATGTAAGAAAGCTTATAAAAGTCGTCGATCTGTGATTAACGTTGCACGCGCGCAGAGCCTGTTCGTTCGGACGACGCCGTAAACGACAACATCACACGGTTCGCTACCTAGCTCATCGTGTCGTGTCACATCGAGCGTCATTTTCGATGGAAATTTTCCAGCCGCGTCCGATTTTCCTCCCTTCCTCCCTCCCTCCCTCTCTCTCTCTCTCTCTCTCTCTTTCTCTCTCACTAGCGCCGCTCCTGTATATCCATCGGGGATTTCGCGAGTCTGCGGCGTTTATTAGTTTTTCGGAGCGGCGGCGTTGTTTGCGTCGCTCGACTAGTTCCTGGGAGCCAGGGATCGGTCTTAATGTCAGGATATCCCGCTGTGACGCAGTTGGCTGACGCGAATCCGCGAAAATAGATTACCTTTGTTTGTTTGCGCACGCACGCGATTTGGAATTTCGAAACACAAGTGGACGAGAGTGGTTGATCCTTCGTCTTATCGTTCGCCTCGCCGGGGCATTCGTGGCGATTCGTCGCGTACACCAAGATTAATTGTTCGTTTTTATTATTCGGACGAAAGGGACCGGTCAAAGAAGCCGAGAGTTTCTTTCTCGCCGCCTTTCGCCAGATTGATTATGGATGGAGATTGGAAATTCGAGGGTAACCGAGGTGCGATCTGGGTTCACGCGGAACGCGGCATCGCCCGGAGGTATCGAGATCGTCCCCTGTACCGCACCCCATGTGCAAACATAAAGGGACTGACGCGCGAATGGTGGATTAACTTGCTCGTATTTTGTGCCAGTTAATCGTTCGTTCGATAAACATCGGTGACGCTTCTTCGCCTCGGCTCGTTGTACGGCTGCTACGATCCCTGTCTGAAAATCATGGAAAAAAAAAATACGACGGCCGCGCGATCTTAAGAACGTGGCCGCCGCGGATCGCTCGTGCGACGTACGCTACGATAATCATTCGATTTTCATCCTTAAATCCACGTACGTGCGATTTCCGAATGCTTTCGATCCTTGACGCTAACCCGACGCTAATCCTGCGAACGACCGCTTCGAGAAAAAGTATGTATCGCGGAATAGAAAGAGGTTTTGGCCAAAATGTTCAAGTCACAAACATTTATTCGGAGAGCGAGCGATAAAGAAAGTCGCGAATATGGAAAGTGCCCCTCCTTTTGTAAGGAAACGACCGACGCACAACCTGTTTTCGTTTTATATTATTTTATTCACTCGCGTACGATCCATTTTCTTCTATTTCTATTATCACGATCGTACGCGATTCGACGAAAACGATGTAAAACAGGGAACGCGATGCATCCGTTGTTTCCTTGCGAAACGAAACGAAACGAAACGAAACGGAACGAAAGAAACTTTTCCGAAAACCCGAAACGTGTATTATAGGAAAAGTCAACGTGTTACACGGCGATACGGTAACGTCGTGTACAAGAAATTCCAAACGAAATTTCAAACACGGTCGTTCGACCGCGCGTGATAGGTTTAATGTAAATATCGATTCGACGGTTAAAAAGGTTTATCCTTGCGTCAAAGAATCGGACGCGTTAGACCGTAGTGGCCGGTGTGGCGAAACGAGACAGAGCGTAAAAGTAGTACGTATGGCGCGCACGATTACGAACGTACTCGGTCACGTCGGTCCGTAACGCTTTTACCAACGGATCGCGCGACGAGCGGTATCTTTGCGAAAGCAAACGCGTCGATATCGCAATTACAATTGCACGGATCGTTTGCTCGCGAACGAATACGCGCAGGGTACTCGAGCGGCGGCGTCTTTATCTTCCCCTCTGGCGATTCTGTAACGACACGCGTACGTATTATATAATTGAAAAGCTCTAAAATTAGACGACGAACGAGCGACGGACAGCGCGAGGGAAAAAGTACGACCGTAGAGAGACGGTTGGTAGGTGGTGCGACGATGGGTCCGCGCGCCGTTGGTTAAATATAACGTCTCTGGAGCGTACGACAGGTAGTTGCTCGTCAGCCTTGCGCGATATATCCGCGCATTCACCGGGAAAAAGGAACGACGACGACGACGACGACGACGACGACGGTCACAGACGCGCCGGCATTCGGCGTAACTTGAAAACGCGACTCGAGCGAATACGCGGAGAAGGGTGAATGAGGGAGGGAGGGAGGGAGGGAGGGGGGCAGCGGTCGAGGAAGCGGGTAAAGAGAATGCTGGCCACCGTCGATTACGTAACGCCAACCGGTGTCCTTCTCTCCGCTTATATCGGGGTGCGTCCTTCCTCCGGCAGTCGCTCGATCGCCACGCCGCATCGCACTGTTGCTCTTCCTCTTCCTCTTCCTCTTCCTCTTCTTCTTATTCGCGCCTCCGTTAATCTCTGCGCCGTACTACACGCGTATAGCAGAGGCAGGCATTCGGTACGGCGAATTTCTTCCTCTTATTCCGACGATATCATTGCCTGGGACGTTGTTGCGGCAAAGCGCGTAGCGAAGCTCGTATCGTTGCTATCGTTTTTCCGGGTTGAGCGTTCCGACCTTTCTTCCCCCACCGCTCGCCCTTGCTTCCTTCTGTACGAAAGGTACGACGACGTAGCTCGCGATAAGGATTAATTTCGGGGCTTAGGCGTTTCGGCTTTTTCGCGAATCTTCGTCAAATTACTCTTGCGACGTTAATCTCGGCCCACGATCGGGGGCCAAACCATCTCCGAATCGCAGCTAGAACGACAGGCTTCCACCGCCGGTCTAATGCCACGATTTCAAGCAAATTTTCCCATCTGCGCGACTTTGCGAGAAGGAGGAGGAAGAAGAGGAGGAGGAGGAGGAGGAGGAGGAGGAGGAGGAGGAGGAGGAAGGAGAAGCGGAGGAAGAAGAGACGCGGAAGACGACGAAGAGGAGGGAGAATCAGCGACGTTAAAAGGAGAAATCCTTCTCTCTCTTCTTCTTTTTTCGTGATTACGCTTCCGGTGTTCAAGCCGGTGTTCATCGACCTTAAAACCGGGCAACCAACCTCCCCCGAGCGAGCTCGGCGTCGGAGGATTTCCAGGTTGTCTAAAAGGGAAGCGCGCTCGCCGAGCGGAAATACGGTCTCCTCTGGTGCGGGAGGGCCAAGAACGTCGAAGGGAAGAAATTCGCGCGGTGCTCGGCCGAAACGAGGCGGTAGCAGGTGCGGCCGTTAAGTCGACGACCAAGAAAACGGGTAGGTAGAGAGGCACGCAGAACACCGTCGGGCTGTTTTCTCGGAAGGATCGAACGGAACCGACCGTGAGAGAAGAGAAAAGGAAAGGAAAATAAGGGGAGAGGGTGGAAGTCGAAGGAGGGACGAGAGAAATTCTGCTATGGCGTGGCCGGACGTCGTCTCTTTGCTACTGCCGACTCTCTGCGGACCCTTCTCTTCCATCCTTCCGATAATATTTCGTTGGCGAAATTTTACAAGCCAGAGGTTGTTGCCAGTTACCGCTATCGATGCGTCGAATAAATCGACCGATCGTTCGCTTTCCGACCGATTAAAACTCGGATCGATACGACTGTCTCGCTTCGCAGAGGCAAAGAATTTGTCAAAGATTTCCGATTGAAACGCGGACGCCTCGTTCGTCTCACCGAGCGCCACGTTCCCTCTTCGCGCCTCTTTAACGTCAACCTAACCCCAACCGGTGTAACCGATTTATAGGTTTATATAGAAAAACCTATTTACGTACAGGCCGTGTCACAGCCTGAAAGAGCATCTGGACCAAAGAATCGTCGATATCGATCTGGCTTTGCGAGGCCAGATCGATGAAGGAGCGTGGCCCTAAAGGCGGGCGGGTACGTCGTTGCCCGTTTCTCTCGCGTGAAATTTAAAGGCGGTCGTCGTCTCTCCTCTGTCGACCGTGGCGTTCGCGAGAAGGGACTGGGCCCTCGATCGATCCGTGCCCGCATAGTCGCGACCGTGTAGAGGCGGTTGTTTGTCGGCTGGACGGCCACCGTTGCCCGACATCCACGTCGCCTGGCGAAACCTCGTCGACCTCGCCTACCGTCCCTTTGGACAAACTTTTTATTGCTGCGTTTTCCCCGTAATCTGGAATAATTAGCGACGAGAAACCCCGTAAAGGTAAAGGAACGGTATGGGTTTGCCGAGGTCGATGGAAGAAGTTGTCGCGGTTCGGACCAAGAGGAAGAAACGTTCCATCGGTAGGGGTAGGTGGCGAGACAAAGCGGTCAGGTATACAGCCACCTCTACCTGGCCGTTGAATTAGCAGCGCGCGCAAAAATTTCGCTTTTTCCCGCGACGACGTCGTACGACGAACGACGAACGACGATGGCGATCCTTCTTTTCGCTGTTCGCAGCCTAGTTCGTTTTCTTTGTTATCGAATCCACGTATCGAGCGCCTTTCGTCCAGCAACACGCTGCCCCTTTCCGCGTTCACGGTCGCGCGATTTACTCGACTTGCACGCTACCACTCGTTTACCAAAACGATCGAACCTTACTTTTCGCTTATCGTCCGACGATGCACGAACGTACTTGCGAGTCGCGATTCGACGCGAGCAAGCGAAGACTCGACGACACGGAAATTCTTTCGTCGCGTCCTATCGCCGTTAAATCGAGAAAAGACCAAGCGTGGGCAGTATACGTATAATTCGACTACAGTGGCGTTAATTTCGAAAGGTCAACCTCGTCGCCGATATCCACCGATATACATAGCTATATATATATATATATATATATATATATATATATATATATATATACACATATATATATATATATATATATATATATATATATATATATATATATATATATATATATATATATATATATATATATATATATATACACATAGATGTATATATATATATAGATGTATATATATATAGATGTATATATATATAGATGTATATATCCTGCAAAGCCACACCGGCCAAACATTTATCGCCGATAAACACTCGATCCACCCGATTCGATCTTTCCGCCCACCGAGCGCAACCTGCCCCGCTCCCCGCCAATTAAATCAAAATTTCACGTCCTCGGGGACGATTGTCCGCCTCGCGTACCACTCTCTTACGCTTCGTTCGACTCATCCGTATTCTCCTTTGTCACGCCCTTTTTCTAATCGCCTTCGCCGATTATATTCGACGGACGAGGATTTCCTGGCGAGTCGTTTGGTTAATTTACACGGGCCGGTGCGGTTTTTATTCCCGTAGCGATAACGCGGGCTAGTTCGGCAGCCGCGTACTTAACGCGTAACGACGCGAGATTAATTGGAATTCCAGGATGGTCGGGGCTTGCCAGCCAGCGAGAGGAAGGTCGGTCCGCGTGGAAACGCTCGTAAAGTCGCAAGGTCGCCAAAGTCTCTGGATCTTCTGGTTACACGGTTGTTGGAGTTTCTACGTCGGTTTTACCCGTCGAGACGAGATTCAAAGTTTCAAGTCGGCGAGATTCGATTCGTCGTCGCGACGATCGCGTGCGATAGGTGTTGACAAGCGCGGAGGCAACGCTTCGTCACCGAATAGCGACGACGATAGGCCCGATTTCATCGAAAGCGTCTACGTATTTATAGTAGTTGAAAAAACAAGGAATCTGCGTTCGCCTGCGGACGTCGAGTTAACTGGCGCGTACAACGCACGCACACCAAGCGCGGCGGCGTGTGCACGCCGGTTGGAAAGAAAAAAAATCAAAGCGGCCGAAAACGCGGCAAGTTTCACCGCGACGCGGCGAAAGACGAAATCGAAACGAGTTTCCTCCTCCCTTCCCCCTGTATTTCAACACGGAAGCGGAAACGTTGCGAACGAACGTAGTCCGACTGCCCCACTCTCCCGCACGCGCAATCTTTTTTACCTCGCACCGTACGATCCGACCCGACGTTCGGCTGCCGATTCGGCCGCGATACCGTGACGCTTCGCTAAACAGCGTAAATAATCCTGCGGCAAAAATGATGCCGAGTAATTAAGGTGGGTCCGTCGGTTTCGAGGGATGGCGAAGAGAAGGAGGAGGACGGCGTGGCGACCGAACGCAGGTATAAAGCGCGGCAAACAAGACGAGTGGCCTCGTACGCGATTCCACGGTCGAGCCCCGTTTAATACCGACCGAGGGGAGCGTAGCTGGCAAAGTGAGAGAAAGAACGCTCGGAAGAGAGCCCGGCTGAATACGCCACGCCGCTTTTTCACCGGAATACGCGTCTACGCTCTGCACACAGCTGGCCGCGGCTGTACGCTCTGGACCAAAGCGAAAGAGAAATCCTGCTGGAAATCTTTGCTGAAACGGTGGAGCGAGAGCGAGAGCGAGAGAGAGAGAGAGAGAGAGGGGGGGTTGGAAGGTGTAAGAACGCGACGAAGGATGGGACGTTGCGCGTGCTTCCATCAATTCGATCGTAACGAACGTACCGCGGATATTTACGCGGTGCAAACGCGTCGCTTATTTCGTATCGAGTTTAAAGACAACCAGTGTAATCGCCGTTGCAATTTCTTTCGCTCGTTGCTGCAAGGAGTTTTAACCTTGCGCGACTAGAGATTCGTTTGCTTGTAAGGGGGGGGGGGAAGAGGACAATTGATTACGAGTTATCGCCTTAATTTGACACTCGGGAATGGATAAACGGGACAAAAAACAAGTTACTCAGTCGCGGTGGTATGTCGACAAATTGTAACGAGATAACGCGATAATCGTTACAGAGTTGACGGGTTAACTTCGCGTTCAGGTGGTAGGCATTTCGATACGGCGCGCGTTCCACGACGTTCCTTCACGGTCGCTAACTCAACCTCGTTATTTCTCCGCGCGAAAATTTAGAGAACACGATGGAACGAAAGAGGGAGAAGCAGAGGGAACGCGCGTTACGCGTCGTCGAGCGTTATTTTTTATCGGCCAAGGAGGATAGTACGTTTTACGCGAACGCGCGAAATTTTCAATCGACGAAACGTTATAGTTCTACGTCGTAAGGGTAGTACGTTCTTCGTTCGCGAAGAAGAATGGTAGAACGTTATCCGGCGTCGTTTTTTATTCGTAAAAGGGAGTACGACGTAGCAACGCACGTAGTCGAGTACGTTTTTTTACGCCACGCGATACGACTGTTTGCTTCGTCGAGTAGCGTCTTCGGTCGGTCGACTAAAACCGTGGCGTTGCATTATCGAACGCTGTTCTTCCGTCGTTCGTCGAAATGCTCGTGCCATCGTACATAATTGGACCGATGGTTACGTAATTTCGTCGTCCGCGAAACAAAGTATCGCAACGATCCGCGGACTCGTGTGCCATTTTGCGTTCGCGAAAAGGCTATACCCTACGTAAGCGTATTACGCTATACGATCGCGTACCGTCTAACCAAGCATCGTTTCTTATTCCTGGCGATGCAGCATCGTGGCGTTACATAGCTAAAAGCATTGCTTTCGAATCGTCGAACGATCCGTCGTTATCCTCGTCGTTAGTGGAAGAGAGGGGAGAGGGGAGAGGGGGGAGGGAGGGCGAAAGCGCGAACGCGCGTGACGGCTATCCGCGAATTAAAGAGACCTAGTCGCAGCGGAAAAATCCACGAAGGCCGCGCTTAATCGAATCGTAGCCGACTAACAGGAAGAAAGCTCGTGCGTCGCAGATAAACTCCGCGGCGAGGCGAGGCAGGCGCGACCGCGCGTATCGTTCGTCCGGCGACAGAGCGCCGCTGCCGGGATATACGCATCGAGAACATCCCCTCCCGGGTTCGGGTCGCGATACCACGACAACCGGCGACAACACCGACCGAGGGAGGAGGGCGGTGAGCGCGGTCTCGCGAGAGGAGGCGCGAGGAATGTATCTAGATAAAAGGCAGAGCGCGAGTTTATCTCGGCGGGCGCCTCGCGCTTAGCCGCGCTCTCTTCTACGTGTCTACAGGGTGAGACTGAACTAACGAAAGCCAAGATCGACCCTGCGCGACTCGGTTGTTTCGAGTCGTTGCTCGTTCCGCTCGATGATTTACGACAATCGACCGAGGATATCGAGCAATCGCTGTTCGATACGGAACAGAGTCGCAATATGGAAGAAATACGCGAACGTACAGCCGCTAATGCGTTCCTCGGTCGAATTTTACGCGTATCGATTAAGAGAGATTCTAACTTTGATTACGAATGGAAGCGTATTTCACGCGATTACGCGTATAGTTGAGCGACGGCATCGACCTTGCGTTAATACGGTTTTGGACGGAGGTGTGCGCAGTTCGAACAGTGGTTGGAGAAAGTGGAAGGCAGAAACGATATTACGGCAATGTCCGAAGAACGATTAATCGCCTTTGGAGAGTAACAACGTCGATAATCGGAAATTTGTTACGTAATTAGGCATAGAAAAAAAAGCAAAAAAACAAAATCAAAATTACCGCTGTAAAAACCACGCGAGATTCGTCCCTCGTTTACATAGATGTATCGATATCGCCGGTACACCTAAGCACGTAGTCGGCGATTGATGACACTTAACGAAAGAAAAACAAAGATAACGGCCGAGCCTATATGTCATAGCAATAAAAGGTACACAACTCGCCACACGCGCTACATCGTCGCAGTCCGTTCGTCAGGTACGGACCTCCGCAGCTACGTATACCGATGTACTACTACGCGTCATAAAATTCTTCTACCCTTCTCCGCTACCCCCATTTCCCGACCATCCAAACCCAGAACCGCGTTACTTTCACGCCACACTGTATGTCTACGCTAACAGCCGACCGTACGTATACACGTAGGATGGCGAGTGGAAATGTTAGCGCGCGAGCGATCGCGTCGATTCTCGGCAGCAGCCGCTGGCTCCGTGTGTGCACGCGATACCCGCGTCCAACACACAAAGAGACAGCTGGGCGAAGAGCAGGAGGGCGGGCGAGGGGGATGGTTAGGGCGACGAGGGGCAGAGAGAGCAGCGGCAGCCGTGGAAAGAGAAAAAACGGAGAAGGAAAGAGAGGAGGCATCGAAACGTCGTCGTCTGCCGCGCGAGTACCGTTACGAGACCGGGGACGACGGGCTCTCTTCTCGTGTATACGCGGCACAATGGGCCGAAGGAGCCGGCACCGAAGTCTTCTTAATTTTCTGCTTGGTGCGGCCAGTCGCGGCGCGGCGCGGCGCGGCGCGGCGTAGCGCGGTGCGACGCGAGACGAGTACAGGCCGAGCGGCGCGGCACGACGCGACGGCCGGACCGAGCCGAGCGGAATGAGGGAACGCCGGCAAAAGTCGACGGAGAGAGATGGAAACGGCGATAGGACGCGCGCGACGGAGATAGAGGCAGAGATTGGGACGGACGGTAACGCGGTGAAGAGCGGTAGAGAGCGAGAGAAAGAGACAGCAGAGGAGAAGAGGAGCGACGCCTCTGTCGTCCCGGTCGGCGACGGGCATCGAGGCGGGCTTTAATTAGCACGGGATTTCGGCGAACGACGGACGGCCAGCGTTGGAGCCTCGTCGCGTACGAAGTCGGACGAGCGAGTCTCGAGGTTTTCCGTGGTAGAACGCGGTGCGCGCACCACGGACGGATAGAGAGCGAGCGAGCGAGAAAAAGTGGCCGCGGTCGAGCGAGACGGAAGATCGAGGACGTCTCGGGCCTGACAGAGAGAGAGAGAGAGAGAGGGAGAGAGAGGTTCGAGCCGAGATGGACGGAGATAGAGGGTCAGGGCACCGTGAAGAGCACCGCCGAGAGTCGGTGCCGGTGCCGGTGCCGGTGCCGCCGCCACCGCCGACGCCACCGCCGCGTGTTCCGAAGAGGCGAGGGCAATAGGAACAGAGACGAATGGACGGACGCGAGTTGGCGGGTGAGACGAGGATGGAAATAGGGACGACTAGAAGAAAAAAGTGGAAAAAAAGGGAAGAGAGAAGAGAAAAAAAAAAGGAGGCGGAGAAGGAGAAGGATCGGGTAAAACAAAGAGGGAAGGTTGATGGCTAGGGAGAAAAGGGCGAACGCGCGCCAAGGGTGTGGGAGCTAGAGGTGGTTGTCGGATAGCAGGATGAGGGCGGAAGGAGGGTGCAGAGGTGGTCGAGTCGGGCGTGAGCGATGAGGGGGCGGCAGAACACAGCGGCGCTCGAGGGCGAGCGAAGGGCGGCGCGGCTGAGTCGGGTCGCGAGCGAAGGGACGCGCGCGCGGCCGGCTAAATAACGGCCTGCCCTATCCTCCTTCTCCTCCCACTCACCTCCCCCTGGTCGAACCCCCGTTCTCCTCTTCCATCGCCACCCCGTCCTCCCCCCCGTCTCACCCGCCTGGCCGCGCCACTGCCGCGCCACACCGCGCCACACCGCGCCAAGCCTCACCCCAACCACGAGAGAGCCTCGTCGTCCACCCTCTTCTTCGACCTCCCTCCCCCTTCGACACCCCTGTCGGCCTCCCCCTAGTTAGACTCCCTCGATCTACGCTCTACCTCGCACCTCGGTGACGAGAGAGGGTCGGCGAGGATGTCGGGGGATAGATACGCTAGATCGGTACATCGAGGGGGCACGTCGCGGAAGGGGAGGCAGGCGACGTTCTAGACCTCTTGCCATCGTGTTTGCAGGCTTACGTACGCGTTACGTCCTCCTAAGCAGGACCTCCCTCTCCTTTCGTTTACCCTCCGCATCCCTAGTTTCTCTCGTTCTGGTCTCTCGCAAAGATGGAACGCGTATTTCCTGGCGATCAACCTCGTCCGCGTACGTACGCAGCACGCGCGTATACAATTTTCAGCATCATACGCGTACATATACACGATTGATGTATTACGTTAATCAAATATACGTAAGTATCAACGTACACGCGTATCGCGTTCTACCTTCTACCAAGCGTACCCGAACGTTTCTTCTCCCTCCTCTTTCTCGATCCCGCTGGCCATCGTCTTTTCTAACCGGCGCCCCGCCCCCCCCTCTCCCCCGCTCTGTCGGGCTGGTTATTAAACGAGAAAACGAGACCGCGGTTGCGAGAGAGACCTTCGTGGCTAGCGGTGTGCGCGGTTGCCTCGCGGGTCCTCCGTTCGCGGATTCTCTGGCACGGTTCGATATACCAGAGGTTATTTAGACCCCGGCAGGCTTAACGGCGCGCAACGCCCGTTTGCGAGGTAAGATTGCGAGACGGAGAGGACGCGAACGAGCTCGAGCCACCGTGATCTCATCGCCCCTTTTTTAACCCACGCTCGCTTTCGCGCTCCCCAATTTTTAGCCTCGCGATCACGTTCGCGTGTAGAGAACGGCGAGCCAGGCCAGCAGGCTCGACCCAGGCCAGGCTAGACCGTGGTGGAACGATCGCGTTTTATCGAGCACACGAACTCTAGTCTCGTTCTCCTTCTCGTTCTCCTTCTCGTTCCCCTTCTCGTTCTCCTTCTCGTTCTCCTTCTCCTTCTCGCGATTCCCATTGGGCGCGAGCTGCCTTCGCCGACACGAATACCCGTGGAACGCTGGAAGTCGAAAACGGAACGCGTCGGCAATTAGCGATTATCGGCTGCACCGCGATAACGCCGGCAACGCCGTATCTATCTACGAGTAGGTTCCCCCGCTGGACACGTCCTATCTCACGCGTATTTTTCGCGAAATCGTTTCTCAAACCGTGAACCGTCCAAGACTTGAAAAATTCATTCCGAAGCAAGCGAAAGAAGCGAAACGAAAGAGAGAAAAGAAGAAAACGAAAGAAACGAAAAGACGAGTCGCGAATAAGGAAACGCTATAAATATAGCGTTACGCCGTCGGTTTATCTGCGTCAACAAGCGCTAACACCACCGTGTTTTCAGGCTTAGGTGCACGATAGACGCGTTTATACGTGGGCGCGCATTTCCCTTCCCTCTTATCCGTCGTATCGCGCGAGCTCCAGTCCCTTCCCGTTCCCTTCAGCTCCCTCCGCGGCTTTTCGCCCGGAGTCGAACATCTCGGTTATTAAAGCGGAACGCGAGCGAGCGTGTTCTGCGAAGGCCGTCTCGACGAAACCACGCGATATCCAACGATCCACCGTGCGAACCGATAGCAATTCCAAAGTTTCGGCACGCGGTGACGGCGACGCGGCGGCGCGGCATCGCGGCCGATTTTTTTCAAAACGATATCGACAGCGTTACACGTACGCGTTATTCATGAGCGAACTTTCTCCTCCGGCGCGTCGAACTAACGCGTGGAATCGTGACCTTGCCAGACCTTCTACCAGCTCCTTGCCGCGCGTTCGACGTACAGTCGCGTAGCGGTTGACATTGAATCGTGGCGGGAAATGTGCGCGATATAATACGGCGCGCACGTGGGGAGGAAACTTGTGTGTACAATGAAGCACGCCAGTGAAAACGCCGGTATAACAAACGAGGCTTGCACGCGTTTGTGTGCGGCGAGCCGGCGGGTTTCAGTTTCTACGTTCGTACGTATCTTCCTTCTACCGACCCGACTCTACCTTTTTCTCTTTCTCCGTTTCGCCTTCCCGCTCTCTTTCCCTTTCCCGCTTTCGTGCACGCGTACGCATATACGTATTGTATATATATATACATATGTGTGTATACGAATACGTGTACACAGTTCCATATAGCAACTCTCTATGTGTATACATAACTAGATATAACTCGGTCTTGAGTTCTCGAGGTGTTTCTGTTTTACCTACCGCCGACTCGTAAACGCAGTTTAAGCGACTTCCAGGCGGCAGTCAGCGCCGCTCTCACATTACGGAAGCGAAGTTTTCAAGTTCCGCGACACTGACCCAGTTTATTCTCTTTCCCTCCTCCCTGCCCTGCTTCCTCTTTCTCTCTCGCTGCCTCGCGCCTTCTCTCTCCCATTCTACCCCACCACTCTCCTCCTTCCTCTCCTAATACTTCCAGTCTGCCGGTAGTTACAGTTTCCCGCAGGTAGCTGTACCACGTCTGTGAATAGCGAATACACGGGCCCTCGACGAGCGCTCTCGCTCTCGTCCTCGTCTTCGCTCGAGAGCTTGGATTTCCTTTGCGGCGACCGATCGTCGCCCGTCCAACACAACCGGATGCGCTCCTCGTTCCTTCCATCGATGCGCCACACTCTGCCGGTTCCTTCCATCTTTTCCTTTCGACGCGTGCCACTCGTTCCGCGCTAAAAAGCCGTCGCTGTACTCCTCTTGCGCACCTTCTCCGCGCCATACTTCTTCTGCCGCCGAGTTACAGTCGCGCCATAAATACATAGCTGCACCGATCGAACGAAGATCGGTCCGATTGTCGAGAAGCGCGAGAATTAAACAACGCCGACGTGGAAACGATAGCGTCTGCTTTGAATAAAAGGAGCAAGGCAAAGAAAAAAAAAGTATTAACGGGTTACGAGGGAGCGTTAACGCGATTTACGTAATCGAGTCGTTATTCTTAGTCGGACGGTCGCGATAAACGTTCGGCGGTGCTGTTCGCAAGCAGGACTTAATTTGTACCCGCTAGTACTATTGACCCTAATACCGACATTAACGGCTGAGTAACATCGCGCGGCCAAAAGACCGTTCACGTCCCCTCTCTATCACCCATCGTTGTCGCGTTTTCTTCGTTTTCAGAATACGCGCCGGCCTCGTTTCTGAAATACGTACACCAGACGCGTAGCATCGACGCGAGGATGCCATCGGCGTTCACCGACGACGGCGCGGCGGTGGCTGCGGCGGTGGCGGTGGCGGTGGCGGTGGCGGTAGCGGTGGCGGTGGC
>JACXII010000669.1:0-22699 GCA_014737395.1 Bombus waltoni
AAAGGGGCGGTGTGTGTTCGATCGACGAGAAGGAAAAAGGTACTTTCGCGATACCGCGATGGATCTTTTTTTTTTTTTTTTTTTTTTTGTAAATTTCAGCGTGGTTCGACGCGCCGTGGTTGTTGTTGGCGGTGTCGCGAGAGTCGATGTATGCGCAGCGTCCGATGCAGCCTTCGTAGTTCTCGCTGAAATCGCGTGCAACGTCCGCCAAGCGAGTTCGCCCGAAACGGAACGTAGGAAACCCTGTCAAGATGGGAAGAAACGTTGACGCGAGAAATCGCCGGCAGATCGTATTTTTTCGCTCGTAACGGGCTCCAATTTCAGAGGAATGCGCTCGCTCGCGAGACCTTTCGAGATAAGACGGAAGAAAGAAACTCTCCGGCCGAGACTCGATTTTCGCGCACCGGTCGCGGCATACCAATGGACCGGCCGGCCCGATTTGCATCCTACCGATGCAACGATCGCCAAATTACAAGCGTTTCGGTATGGGAAGAAAGTCGCGATTCTCCGTGATACGTTGACCCTTCGGACGTTCTGTCAACGCGATCGCGAGCGTGCGAGTCAGGTCGTAGTTAGTGGATGGCCACGTGGTTCGAATACCGGGGCTGCAGTGCCTGCGATTGCTTGGCCGGTCGGTATTCGAGATTCGTACTCGAGCGCGTCCAGTGTGCCCACGATGATTCCAAGTCAGGCATTTCCCTCCCTGTTTCGTTCGTTCCTCCTCCTCTCGCGGCCCTTGGCCTCCGCGCTGCCTCTTGAAACCGCTGCCACATCGCATTGACGACATTCTCTCACGTGCCGGCCACTCGTGTCGCGTCCGTCGTTCCTGGTAACAAGAGAGGAAAGATCAGGGAAGAAGGCGGGAAAAATTCCACCGCGTGCTCCTTCTGTGTTTCCAGCTAGTTGAACGAAAATAATTCGCCACGTAAACCGACGGGTATAACCGGGTGAAGCTAGAAGGACGCGTTTCGAAATTTTCAAACGCCAGCTAGCCAGCTAGCCACGTACGAATGCGTACGTGCGGGCCTTTGTTACGATTTGCCGATCGAAAAGCCCTTAGCGCGATAACGAACAACGTAATCGATCTATCGGTCGATCGAGGAGCGTCGTGTGCCAAGGGGGACGGTGATCCCTCAAGTTCCACGAACGGAGCACCTTTCCGGACGTTCCACGCGGGACGTGCAACTCCGCGATGGAATTTCGAGGAACCTCGGAACGAGAAAAGGAGAGAAGAGAGAAGGATAGAAGCGCGGTAGGCGGTGGTGGGACGGTGGTTGTCGTTTGGTTCCTGGTGTTCTTACTGCATAGCCGGGTGCTCGGGTACCTACCTACTCACTCCCTCGTACCAAAAGGGCAGCACACCTTGGCTGGCTGGCCATTGGCTCTCCTCCGTCCTCTTCTCTCGTCCGAGAGAGAACGTCGCCACCTCTCTGTCCTTCCCATCGTCGAGGTTCTCCGGTGTTCCACATAAATACACAAATACCCTGGCATAGCCGACTGGCGCGTATATACCGGGACCACGGCCGCATTCCACGACCCCCGCCCTTTCCCTCTCACCTCTGCCTCCGCCCTCCCTCTTTTTCCCCCTCCCACCTACGTCTCTCTACCCTTGTGTGCCGTCACCACTACTACCACCACCGGCAACAGCAGCAGCATCACTAGCATCGCTAGCATCACTAGCACCACCATTGCCGCCACCACCATCACCACCACCACCACCACCACCATAACCACCACCACCGTTACCACCACCACCATCACCACTACCACCATCACCACCATAACCGCCGCCGCCACCACCACCACCACCACCACCACCACCACCACCACCACCACCTCCTTCTCCTCCTCCACCACCACCGTAACCACCACCAGCGTTGATCGTCACTATCGCGCCACCAGGGCCCATCTTTGGGGCCCTTTACCTCTCCCGGGACCGAGAAAGAGTCTCTCTCCCACCTTTCAACCGCGTGCACTGCCTCCTCTCCTCTCCTCGTGCTCCTCACCCTCTGCGCGCTACCTTCTCGCCCTTTTCACTCGCTCGGCCGTTCGCTCGGTCGCTCGGTCGCTCGGTCGCTCGGTTGGTCGCGCGCGCGGCGCCACCGAATGCCTTCGTAGTTGCTTCTCTTCTCGTCCGACTCCTCGCCCTTACCGAGGGCTCTCCCTTCTCTATACACCTTCGTTTTTCTTCGTCCTCTTCGTCTTCTTCTTACGATTCTTCGCCTCACCCTCCGCCATTCGTCTTCTTTGCTCTCTCGCGTATGTATGCGACGAGACACACACGCGAGAAGTCGCCACGGGTTTCTGTGTGGCATACACCGACCTGTAGGAATATTTTGTTTACCTCGCTCACCTAGTCCTTTGAATTCTGCGCCGGCAACCTTCTTCTTCTTCCTCCTCCTCCTTGCTTTCTTCCAGCCTCTTCCTCTTAATTCCGTGACGTTCCTCTATGGACGGACCAAGGACTCCACCTCTATGCATAAAGCTGTTCTCTGAATCGAACGGCTGATTCGACCGTCAGCCGTTTTCGTCGTCCCCTGCGCTCCTCCAGTTCTATTCTTTTTCGCTTTACGCGTGTCTTACGACTTTACTCTGGCCGTGTATATACTTGGACGGTGACCGATTAGACGAACGTTTCCGGTCTACTCTGTTTGCTGCGAGATCACGGGCCCCGAAAGGTGCCTGGTTAAACACCGATACTCGGACAAATTCAAACGGAATTAGTTGGACCAGTTACCTAACGCTCTGCGCTGCGAGTGGCGAACGTGAAGTCTGTGTTTATTCAAACCAGCGGTTCCCATGCTGAACGACGCCGCCGAGGCGCAAGAGGGAATAAAACTTGGACGAAAGCAAAGTCCCTGCGACGAGCTGGCTGTAATTTTAATTGCTTGACCGACCAAATTTTCCCACTCTAGTCGACTGATCGTGTCAACGAGACGAGATGTAAAGGAGAAAGCGTCTTAGCCAAAAATACCTCGCTGAAAACAAATCGAAGATCCGTTTTTCGCGTCGTTCTTTGATCTTTATACTCGTCGCTCGTATCTGCTGCATCTCCTTTCCCAATAATTTTGCCAAAATCAACGCTCTTCGTGGCAACGTACGAGCGATTTTGGCAAGCTCGATCGATGCGATATAAAACCATTCTTAGTAGCGGTACTCCAACTGTTTTAACCGCCGAGACCCGAGCATTGGGCCATATCCTTTGTCGTTTTTAAACGTACTTTCCGCAAACTCGAGGTTCGCTGGATCTCGGAATTTTCGGCTTCTGAAAATCAGCGCCGGTTCGCCGTCTCTTAAAATGGTGTCCCTAGCAGCAGGGAAGCAATCAACGGTGCACCTTTCGTACGATTAACGGCAAAGGCGTCCGCTGCTTTATCGCGGTTCCTTCGACACTTTTATCTGCGTTCTCACGCTCAGATTTTTCGAGGGTAAAGAAAAGAAGGCGAAGAGGGGAAAAAAAAAGAAAAGGAAAAAAAAAGAAAAAGGAAAGGAAAGGAAAAAAACACGCGTTCGACCCTCTCGCGCGTCGTTGACCGTGGCCTGTATCGGTACGAAACGAAAAGGAACGAAGGGGGCGATCGGTGTTGGAACACCGACTCCACGCATACATGGACAGTGGGGGCCGCTGGCAAACGGAGTCCGTTTTCGTAAAAGCATGCACTTATTCCCAGCATCTCGAGAGGTTCTCTCTGTCCCGGGCTGGGCAACAACAGAGAAAGGGAAAAGAGAAAGAGAAGGGTATACGAGGAGAGGCTCCCGAATGAGATATATAGCACCGAGCAACAAATGAGGTCCTTCCGAGAATCGGGCCACCGACACAGTGCCCGAAACGCACGAGGGGGTGAGAACCACCCCGGTCGGTTCTTTTCTACGCGATGGCTACGAACGATCTTCGCCGTTTGTTTCTTGTCGTCCCTGGCTTTTTCCCCTCCTTGCTTCCTTTATCTCTGTCTATCCCAGGCTTCGGTAACCTGCCTCGGAATTATCTTCATTTCGGTTTTCCCTGTTTGCCTGTAAATAGACTCGTCTTGGAGATCTTCGCCGTCTTCTTATCTCTGTGTTATTTCTCTGTTTGGAAAATTTTCCACATACGACGCAGAGAGAGAGACAGAGAGAGAGAGAGAGAGAGAGAAAGAGAGAGAGAGACTGTTATCGAAACTTCAAAATTATCCAGCATTTCTCTGCTTCCTTTGTATGCAGGAATAGAGGAGAGAAGAATAATCGCTCGCTGTCTCGCGTCGATCACGCAGAGAGTTGAAAATGGCACCTGTTGCCTGCACGAAAAATTCCCAACAGAAACAAGGAGACGCGCGTAGGCTGTTTCGTTGGACGAAGGTTCGTCGACATCGCTGGGGAAACCTGCGTCGATGCCTCCACTTGCATCCCCCTCTGGCCCGGCGTAAGAGGGGGGGCGAAAGGGGAATGGTAAAGGCGGTGAACCGCCTGGCGCCATAGCGAGCGCACCACCCCCTCGGCCCTCTTCCTCTCTCTTCCTCGGGGTCCCCTGGACCACCACGAGTCACGTGACCGTCTGCATTCTGTGTTTTCTGTGAATGACTGGGCCCACGGACCAATCGCAGCCTTGCCGATAGAGGCAAGCCTTAGGCGCGGAGGCGCGACAAGAAGAAGCGGAAAGCGGAGCGCGAGAAAGAGGGAAAGAAGGCAGAGCGCCGCTGTGAGACGTGGGGGCGCGCGAGCGCGCCGTCTCTTGGCATTCGCAGGGCCAAACTGGGCTTGGAATTCCTTCCGAGGATACCTCGAAACGTTCCGCTTCTACCTCGTGCTCGCTGTCTGCTTCCTTTCGCGCCATCGCGTCCTCTCGCCACCGTCACTTACCTACGCGCCATCCAATCTGCGATCGCGCGACCCACGAACCGCAGGAACTCCGCGTTCGCCGATACACACCCTCGGAGTGGTCCGATCTCCGTGTCTCGTTCGATACGTTACGCTAATCGACCGAATGAAATTGACGCGAACGACCGGTCGATTCTGCGGACGAGCTTCTCTCCCGCCGTTCGTCTTAGGGCCGCAGCTTTCCGTGTTTCTGAAAAACCTGTACCCCGGCACGATAGACGCGAGAGCTTGTAAATCCGTTTCGGACCGTGACGCGGACCTCGATGGAAAGGGATCCTGAAACGTCGGGGGATTTTTTTTCGGAAAGCAGATACACGGACAGCGTGGAATAGGAGCGCCGCGTGACCTGTGCCGGTTCTCGGAAAGGCGGATGCTCCTTTCGAAAATGTAAATGCAGGCGCCGAGTCGACCACCGCTCGTCGTCCGTGTGCGTCCTTTGTACAAGTATTCTGTCCGCCACCAAAAACCAGAAGAACGAAGCGAAAAGACGCGCGGCATACGCAGAAAATCGGAGAGCCGCGATCTTTCCTCGCTTCTCCTCGTGTCCTTTATCTCTCTCGGAGACCACCAGGAGTTTAACGAGTGGCGACTCGAATCGAGGCGGTGGAGAAGGAGCGAAGAGAGGGATAAAAGAGGAGGGAGGGGGGAGGAACGGACAGCTTCTAAATCGGCGAGTTTAGTAGCCGTGCGTCAAATTTACGCCGCAATTTGCGCCTCGAACAATTTAGCCGGGACGATGAAGCGCGTCCCGACGAAATTTTTCTCGGGCCACGCCGGTGCGCTCGCGCGCCATGCCATTAATTCCCGACCATAAATTCCCCTGTTTCTCTCCCGTGGAACGTGCGAGAGACACGTTCGAGAGAGCAGAAAGAGAGAGAGAGAGAGAGAGAGGGAGAGAGACGAGCAGCCGTCGAGAAACACGGAGACGGCTTTACCTTCCTGCCTAGGATTATCTTAAATATTATGACTACCCTCTTACCCTGGCGCGGCACACAAGCAGGACGAACGGAACGACGCGTGGGAATTTTACCGGTACTACGGACCGGCGAGTTTTACCCTTGAAAGTGGATCTCCATTTTCCCTTGACGCGCGACGTCAAAGGAATCGAAACGATCCATCGCGCACGAGTTTCGACGAATGAACGAATGTCCGTTTTTGTACGATGGAAAATGCACGGTAGCTGGTCGATGCTGCAAGTATTCCAAACGTCGGTAACTCGATACGCGTAGATCGTAGGAAGAAGCGTAAATACGTTTGCTCGTATCTCTTTTATTTCGATGTCGGTTTATGAGCGAAACGGAATATTTTAATACAAAGCAGCCAGGAGCAAGAGAAGAGTCCTTTGGTACAGCGAATAACTGATATTTTAAAAGTTACAAAGTTTCCAAGCTGGAGAAATCGAATAGAGGGGGGACAGGTTTATCGCGTTCTTCGCATTTTTCTTCGCCCTCGTGTCTATTCAAACTTGTTCTACTCGTCGGTTTCCGTTGCTTCGAATCGCTCGACGCTGTGTATCGCTCGAATTCAGCTAATTCCACCAATCCGTATGAAACTTTGGCTTCCATCGTTCGTCATATCTCGCGACATAATTCACCTTGTCGCGTGGAGTTCGTACCAGCGTGAGAAGCAGTTGGAAGGAAATGAAAAAGAAAAGGCACGAATCTATGGCTTTCGAATTCTTCGAACTGTGCAACACGATCCATCCTCTGTTTCCTAAGAAAGTAAAACCACTCTGCCTCGCCGAGTACATATTTCTCTCTCTCTCTCTCTATATATATATATATATTCTTCCCCCCCCCCTTAACTTTTCCACGATACACGAAGAAAGATTTAAGCGACGGGTAACAATTTCTTCTGAAAACGCGTCTGGTGTTTTTCCCTCGAATGCAACGAGAGATAGGAAACGGCGAAGAACGCCGGAGAAAAGAGAAAAGGGCCGATGGAAGGAAAAGGGACAGGCATGCTCGAGGGGCCCATCGATTCCAGGAACCTTGGGGTAGGTCTTTTGGGGAAAAAAATGCGTGGTGCTATAAAGCATGCACCAGGTCCTGGGAAAAAGGAAAAAGACGTCGTGGGACATTTTTCCAGCGCGCAACTTTCTGTGTGTGCGTGCGCGCGTGCGTTCTATTGGCCAGCCGAAAGACAGGAAAAGAAAGAAAAGAGAGAGCCGATAATACGATGTTGGACGAATGAATGGCCAAAGGGGGCAGGAATAAGAAGGGTACGGAGAAAGTCGTCGAAATGGAACGAAGCCTCTCGGAAATTTATGTTAAAGTCCGCGTTTCTCGGAAACTCATTGTCGATTCCTCATATGTATGCGGACGATTCGTCTCGTTCTCGTCGTGGCGGCCGGTTTTCGACGATCGCGTACGCCGGTATGCCTCCGCTACGTGAGAAAAACTCGAATACGAAACGATTTATTCATCCGCGTGAGAGTTACCGTCTGCCGGCGGAGAACGCCAAGATTTCTCACGAAATCGGGCCGCGAGCTCGTGTTCTCGCGTTATCAGCCTCTATCGAGATCCGCGATACGTATCTCGCGCACTCCGTAGATGGACGAACAATCCGGGAAACAGCGGAACGAAACGAGAGAATCCCATCGACGAAGAAACGGTCTTTGGTGGTCCTTGTTGCGACCGGCTCTCTCGGAGCTCCGTAAGGTCGATCGAAAGTTTAGACGTCGCGAAATTAGGCTTACGACTTTAACGAAACGATACACGTTTATTGCAAGGTATCGACGAGCGAGGATAGATTCGAGGAATGCGGATGTGTAGTAGGCTGACAACGTACAAAGTAGACCGCGCGTGAAAGAGATGCGGTTGAGATACGCGGCGGTCGAGAGAGTTAGTCTTATTATCGGACGAGAGCATTTACCATCGTCCGTCGTAGTATCGCTTAAAAAACTATTCCTTACTTGCTGCAATTCATAATTTCCCACATTAATCGCGATTATCCTTCCAAGAACGGAGCTCGCGACTCGCCGCTCGTTAAACGTCGGTGCGTGGCGGGTTGCCCGATGTCAGGCGCCTAAACCAAGCGCTCGCGGACATCTTCCTCGCTCGGAAATAAAACGAGATGGAACGTACGCGTTCGTTGAACGAAAAGGATTTCTGTCTTCGTTACCCGCTGCTAGTCTAGTCGATCGATGAATCGTAAAGGTAAAATTCGTCAGGCAAGAACGAGCAACGTTCGAAAAATCACGGAACGGAGATTTGTCGTAAGACTGCGAGCGTGAACTCTGGAGCGGGCAGAAGCTCGACCACCTACTCGTACAGTTGTCACGAGACCACCTCGTTAGCGATATACGCGAAGGTCGGTCATAAAAAAGTGAGAAAGCCGAGAGGCGGCAGCGGCGTTCGTGCTCGTCGTTCGATCGAAGGAGGACTAGCGCGATGGACTCGGTCTCGTCGATTCTCGGAAGGTCCGCCAACGAAATTCGAAGGTGCCGCGCTACGACCTCGGGCAAATGGAGATTTCGTGTGTCTTGACCTTCGTCAAGGGAGGAGCCGGCAGCTACGGCAGCTAGTAGAGAGCGAGAAAAATAACGAAGAGAATAGGGATAGCGCGATATGCGAAGAGAGACGCAGAACACACAGGGTCGAAAGCTCGTTGCGAGAAGGAAAAAGGTGTACCGGTCGTCGCGTCGCGTCGCGGCGCTCCTACGCCGGCCGGCGTCTAACCTTCGGCGAACGCGCAATCTCCTTCGAAGAAAACAGTATCGATTAAGAGAGCCTTCGTCCCTCTCGCTCTCTCTCTCTCTCTCTCTCTCTCTCTCTCTGTCTGTCTGTCTGTCTCTCTGTGTCCCGCGAGTCGTTTCAACATCGAAGGAGGAAGGATAGAGGACAGACACGAGCAAAGAGAGGAGAGCCTGGCAAACAGAGAGAAAGAACTTTCTTGCTTTCACTGCGCACAGACCAAACGAATTCCTGGGGATCCGCGAGACCTTTGAGATTCCAGGCACGAGAGGGCTACGGAATCAAATATTTCTCCGTTTGGATTTCATCCGATAGAGAGATAAATCTTCGTCGTTGGTTATATTAGGAATGTAAAAGGAAACGAACGAGAGGACGAACGCGCACGATGAACTCTCTCGAACGAGCAACATCTTCCTCTTTAATCTTTTTCCGTTAAAAACGCGGTTACCTACGCTTTCGTAAGTCTCTGTTGTTTCGACCTGTACGAGGTGTGTCGTAGCTGTGGCAGCGATCGGGTAACGTCCAGAACGCAACATCCGCAGCTACGTTCCGCGTGTAAGCTTCTTCCGTTTCTTTTTCGTTTTCTTCTTCTTCTTCTTCTTTCGTTTCCGTTTAAAAACATGATTACCTTCTCTTCCACGAGTCTCTGTTTCGACCTGTACACCAATTTATCGTTTCGCGGTGGTGATGACGGTACGTCCACGGGAATGCAACGGACGTGGCCGTCTCTCGCGGCGGTAATCATCGTCGTTAGTGATCCGCGACGCGTGGCCGCCGCGCCCGTGCGAATGCCAGAGAAAATTTGGCCGCGAGCCTGTGCATGGCCCGCGGAGTGTTAACGCAGCGCGCGCGAAGGGTATCTCCCCCTCTCTCTCTCTCTCTCTCTCTCTCTCTCTCTCGGTGGTGGTGGTGTGCGGCGAGAGAGCAGTTGCCCGGGGTTGAGACGAAAAGACAGAGGAGAGAGTGAAATAAAAAAAGGGGGGGAGGGAAGAAGGTGGTGGAGGACGCAGAGGGCGAGAGGGAGAGAAACGATGAGGCCGATTGGAAGGTGAAGATAAAGGGCTACGAGGCGGCGGCACGACCAAAGAGTAGAAGCCGTAAGAGGTTCTGTGCTGCTTCTTCGACGAGGAGAGAGAAAAAGGAGAGCCACACCGTGCATGGAAAAATAAAATGAAAAGAAAAGGCAGACAAAGAGAGGAGAAGGGAATATGAAGCGGAGAGGCGACGGTGGAACGAAGAGGAGAGAGAGAGCCTGGGAGAAACGCGGCCGAGGGAGAGAAAAGGAAACACGAAGAGAGATCGAACCAAGTCTGGCCCTGTTGGTATCTTGGCCAGGATCGCCGAGCTTCGGGGCCTTATTGTGTTGTATCGCCTCGGGGGCCCCGAAGGTGAAACACGGGGCTTCGTTCCGTCGAATCTACCCCTAGTTATACACCATGTTATGATACGCTTCTAACGACCGTGAGATGCCGATGATGAGAGGCGGTTTTACGCTCTCTGGACCCTCTCTCCTTTTATCTCTAAAATACGACGGGCCCTTCTGGCCCCGATGATCCTGTCACGACAACGGCGTCGTCGACTTCACGATTCTCATCGGGTAACACACAAAGAGGGGGTCCGCCTCCGTTCCTTCCTTCCTTCCTTCCTTCCTTCCTTCCTGCCCTCGTTCCCTCCTCTCTGGCGCGTATTCGTCGCGCGTTGGTCCACTCGTTCGTACGTTCGTTCGTTTCGTACATTCCCGTCTTAAGGATTTCTCGCGTCGTCGATTCGCTACGGCCAATTATAGGCCGAGTTGCGAAAACGATCGTGCTTTCCTTAGTTCGGACGCACCGTGGTCTTTTTGCCAAATTGCGTCGTAGATTTCATCCACACCGGTCCGCGTCGAGTATCCCGTACATCGACAAGGTAAACGGGTTCCTTTGCCCTCGACTAATACCTCGTCCGTGATAATTGACGATCGGACGGTTCTGCGTCGTGGCAGCGGCATATGTAGCGGTACGCTTGTTTATCCTCGACGGAAAAAGAAGGGAACGGAAAAAAAAAATGACGAGGAGGGGAAAAGAAGAAGAAGGAGAAGAAGAAAGGCGGCTTGGAAGAGTAAAAGCACCTGAGTGTCCGGACCGGCGACGCCTAGTCTGCCTCGGGTAACCTCGACACGTATATTAACATATTAGACCAGCAATGACCAGCCGGCTAACGATCTCTCCGGCGAGTTCGTACGAGTCACGCGGAATCTACTCGACCGTGAATTCCAATCCCTTCGTCCGAACTCGCAAGACTAATAACCTCGGAACCGGCGTTGAACCTTGCCCGATGAAAGCTGGCTCGTTTACGTCGGCGGCGTCCGATTTTATTTTGCGTTTTTATTTTACGCCGGTACACGACGTTTTATTCGAACGAAGTTTTGCTCGGTGCTCGATCAAACAAACTCGCGCAAACAAAGGGCGAAGGGAAACGAATCTTTCGCTTGTCTCTCTGCACGTCGACTTTTAGTACGATATTACGTAAACGTTTGGTTCGTAGGAACTCGAATTACGCGCGAAGGTTACGGACGAGCGGAACGCGAGAAACTACATCGTTCGTGTTTTACGAAAGTACGATCTGAAAATCGACTACGAGCGTAAATAAACGAAATATCGGTATCGTCCACCGGTTCTACTACATCGAAGAAACTCGTTGCTTCGATACGGAAATTTAGACGCGTATCTTTCCTGGCTTCCCCAACATTTAGCGAGTGCACGACGTTACTCGCGCTTGCTCTTGCGCGTAAAGCCCAGCCTCCGCGTCCCAAGGATCAAACGATGAAATTAAAAAGTATCTGAATTCGCGCGACACGTTCGAGGCGTATTCGAATCGACGACGGAGACGATTTTCCGCGAAACAACGATGGCGTTTGTAGAAACGAACTGTGCCATCGAGCGATCGTCCGAGGAACAGGGATAAGCGGTACCGTAGGTCCGGCTCTGCGCTGGCCGCGGGGTTGGTGGACATTCCACGGACCCCAGGTAGCATTAAAGGAATGCAGATAGGATGAATGAGGTGGTCCATGCCACTGCCGACGGATGCATAGGAGTGAATCCTCTCTGGCCCCTCTTTCTTCTTCCTGCGTTGCCCCTTCTCGCCGAGCAGAGTTCAAGAGAAGGACGGAAGAGACGAGCGGAGAGACGAGAACAAAAAGGGAGACACGCGGTATCGAACGGATCGGTGAGCGCGCGACAGAGAAACAGCGAACGAAGGGAGACGAGACGAAGGGAGAGAAGAAGGAATGGGAAACCGAGGCGCATTCCACGTTACCGCGATAATTAACGGCTATATTCCAACCCTATCCCACGGGACGATCCTCGCGAAGCAGGAACGGGAGTGGGGAATGCAAAGGGAGGGGAGGGGAGGGGAGGAACAGAGAGAAAGAGCGAGCATTGGAATAAAAGGCGCTAGTACACGAGTTTCCTTTAATCAAGGGGATTCTTTCGCGGTAGCCTGGAGAAACTGCGCGTCGAGAGGATTCCTTTGCCGAGCTGTTGCTCGGCGGATCGGTTCTTTCCAGCCTCTTTTCCACGAGCACGCTGGAAACGCGCGCGCAACGCGCTATACGTTGTCCGAATTCCACGGATCCCAGTTAGCCCGCGTTCCTCGTCTTCCTCCACGTTTTTACCTGCTTTCTCTTTCGCTTTTCCGACTTGTCCTTCTCCCTGCGGCAAGGGATGATCGTTAGTCGTCGTTAGCGTCGCTCGTTGCCAAGGTTTTACGTTAGACAACAGCGGCGGTATGCCTCTTGGTCGATGTTGGAAAAATAAGCAGGCAGGCGGGCCCCCCGTATACTATGTAGAGAAAAAGTGCTGCGAGGTTACTCGTGACGACGAAAAATCGTAGATATGAATGGCGAGGGCTATCGTGCAGCCGATACTGGGTCACCGACTGATAATCACGGTCGTTAACTTAACAGACGGAAAGAGAGGAAAGATACGTGCAGAGAGAAGTGGGAAATAAAGCAAGGAACGATGTGTGCGCGTGCGCGTAATATCGGTAACACGCGGCATCGTGTAACGAGTTTCTGTTCAACTCGCCCCGTTAACCGCGACTCTTTCTTCGCGGTCATGGACAAAAATTAACGCGATCTCGATAACGAAACGTGGCGATCGACGGAAGGGATCGTAAAACGATTATGTAACGATGGATCGGTACGCGACGTAATACGCAGCGGGAAGACAGAGACGAAGCTCGGTATCGCCAGGGTGAATAATTTGCGACACGTGTGTGTCGTCCGTGGTTTCGTGGAAACGCGCTCTTCTCTCCTCTTGTAGGAACGCGCTGCTTTCGTTGCCACGTTTTTCCGTGGCCGCGCCTATTCGTACAATATCGACACACCGAGGGCTTTCCGATAACCGATCGCGTCTTGCTACACGGCGGTATATACAGAAACGTTGCACGGTTCGTTGGCTGCTCTTCTCTCTTCTCTTCTCTTCTCTTCTCCTTTCTTCGTTCTGTCTCTTTCTTTCGCGTCACACTGCCCTGCCACGGAGCAGAGAAGCGCGCGCGTCGTTTCTTTACCAATCTCTCGCTTTTTTCCTCGTTTTCACTCTTCCGTTTCGATTTCGTTCTCTTTCTTCGTTTCGTGGCACGTCTCTCGTATCTACGCGCTTCTTTTCCTCCGGCGATAAGCCGGCGTGGCAGGAGTGGAGCAGGAGGAAGAGGAGGAGAGGAGGAGGAGGAGGAGAAGGAGAGGGTACGCATGGCGAAGAAGGAGCGGCGAAGAGAGGAAGCGCGGCGGCGCAGAGAGGGAACGGGTGACGCGCATTCTGCTTCCTCGGTCGATGTTTCGAAATACTCTCGGGCTTTCATTCATGAGCACGCCACGACGGAAACGAGCCACTCTGCCCGTCTCTGTCCCCCCGGCCGTGTAACCGAGACACGAGTCGTCGGTCTCTCTCCTCCTCGATTCAACCGAGTGATCAATGGTCGTTATCGCGGCGGATAATTTTCTAGGGCCGATAAAGAGGCGCCAGCATTTTTCACGATCGACAGCAAAGCAAACGTGGCCGCACGCGTGCTGCTCGTGTTACAAAGTGTCGTCGTCTCCTCGTGCAGCGACGGTTCTCGCGTTTCCTCGGCATTGTGCGTATCGGGACCGAGCGATTGCGGTCGCGTGTAAATTAGGGAAACGATAGCGCGGCGGCTCGCCTCGTATCGCCGTTAGAAACGATGCTCCGATACGAGAACGGAGAGAGAGAGAGAGAGAGAGAGAGAGAGAGGCCGTTATCTCTGGTCGAAATTTATGTATGCGTACGCCGCGCGTATTCCGGAATTCGGTAATCGGTTTTTCGGGGTTAAACCGCACGGTGCGCGGGGTCAGGAATATTCGCCATCTCCGTGACGCTTCGAAATGACCAATCGAACGATTGTTCGCCGAAGATAAACGGGCTCCAGCCGAAATTCCGATCGATGGTCGCGCGTTACGCGTACTCCATCAACGAAACCTAAATGTTTCTCGGTGATCGTCGTGTCGTGTCCAGCGAGATCGTTCCGTTTCGAACGGTCGCGCTCGAGGTCGATAGGTCTCGCCGCCTCGTCTCGAATACAATCGCTGGCACGGATCGCATCCATCCACGCTCCCTTTCTCAAACCGTGTACCGCCGCTCTTTTCTTCTACTTTTCTCTCTCCCCCGCCTCTCTCTTTCTCTCTTTTCCCACAGTCGACTTTCCTTTTTCCTCGCGTTACAGACCTCGTCGACGATCGTCGTTTAGATCGATCGCTGGAACATCGAATTCCAGGCCCGCGCCGCCTGTGGGACGACCTAGAAAACACGACGCCGCCAGGCCTACCGCAGGGCCCCTCGTGGAAAATTTTTCATTAAGCCTTTCTCTCCTATACCTGGCGCCTGCGCCTAATCCGAATGCCTTCACCCTACCCTTCTCGCCTCCTTCTACCCACCGTTCGTCTCTCGCCCTCTCTCCCCTGCCCCCCTCTCTCTCTCTTTTTCTCTTTCTCTCTGTCTCTCCCTCTCTTTCACCGTTCCACGCCGTCATCCTTTTCTCTTGTTCGTTCTTCTCGTTCCTACGTCTATGAATGGGATTCTTTCGAGCCGCGTTTTACCAACACGCACACACTCTCGCGTGACACGCGCGCGCTGCCTCTCTCTGTCTCTCTCGTGCGTACACTTACAATCAGAAATACGTGTACTCGTAGAGAGGCACGCACACAGGCTACTACGGAGCGTAAGTACGTGTACGCTGCGACACAAAACGTAGTCGTTCCCTGCTTCTGGCTGCTCGACCACTCTCCTCTCGACCTCCCCCCGCCCGCCCCCTGTTCGCGGCTTCACGACCGAGTAACGCGTTTTCTGTTGATCGTACGTATACCGACGACGAGCACCTTGACGCATTCCAACCTACTACCATGACGAAATTCAAGACGAGTCGTCGGCCCGACAGCTCCGTTTCTCGGCCTCTGTGCGTCGTCCACGGAGCAAACTTATCGCCCGGAGGAGGGTTAGGAAGAGGGAGACGACCCGTTTTTCCGAGTTTCAACGGCCGACGTTGATTCAAGAAACTCTTAAGTGGTCCCATTTAAGACCACCACGACGCAGACCTACGTAGAATACCATTGGTAGCCGGCGTTTCGAAAAATCCGGCCGATTGGAAATTCTACTACGACGCGTTTCGTAGACGGGATTTTTCCACCGTGCGACAGCCGCGCGCGAATACTTTCCGTTACGCGGGCCCAGGATTTCGAAAAAGATTTCCTATCGGTGTCGAACGTTTCGCCGTTGACCGATCTACTCGCAAGAATAATCTACACGGGCGTAGCCAGCCGTGTCGTCTAAATCGCTCGTAAACCATTCGCTGTACGAACGAACAGCGTAGCGATAAATCATTACTACGTATAATTTAGGTGACGGTGTTGGAAGAGACTCGTCCCGTATATTTCGATCGTTGCCACGTATTGTACGGAACGACGATTCTTCGAAACATCCACCGTAACCGTGCGCTTGCGACTTCTTGCGTCGTACGCGTCCGACGATTACGGAAACGCTCAGCTTGTGGATTTTCTTCGTCCTTCGTTCTCGTCGGCCGTCGTAACGACGCAACGAAATAGCTTCGCAGGAAGATTTTGTTCGGTGTCGCGGAAGCAAAACGAAAACGTTCGAGGTCTGTCTATTATGTGATAGGTTTATCGCCGCTGGACCACTTCCCCATCCGGTCTCGACTGGCGCGAATTTCCCAACGATACGCGGCCAACTCTGGAATGTCCCCTTATCGATCATACGCGTGTCGTTCGCGGATCCTATATAATCACGTGGCCCGAACCGCCGCGCGTATTCTCGGATTCCCCGCTGGCAAATTAATCGTAGGCGCATAGTTTGTTTTTCCGCGGAATTGACCGATCGATCGGTGGTCGGAAATGGAATTTCCTCGTCGCCGCTACCACCATCCAGAAACTTTTCTCTCTCTCTCTCTCTCCCTCCCTAAATCTCTCTCTCTCTCTCTCTCTCGGTAGGGAACGACGACATATTCCGTTGTCCCTTCTTAAATAGCGACACGGCTAACGGTGCTTGGAGCGTGGTGCGCCAAGCGTGAGAATGAAACGTCGCAGCGTGAGCGATAAGCCCGTCCTACGTATTGATAAAGGAACTCGAGGCAACGAAGAAAACGTCGCAAGCTTGCGGCGATCTTGGAAAACTCAAGAGGCGTCGATTCGTCATTGAACGTATTGGCGCGTACACGAGATTACGAGAAGCGTGCGAATACTCGTACACGCGTTCTACGAACACGACAATTGTGTATCGTACGAGAAACATTTCGCAATCTCATTGGCGTTATCGCGAGATCCGACTATCGCGACTGTGTTGGTCGCAGTTTGAAAGACATTTGAAGATACACGTAGGAATTGCTCGATATCCGATGCGAGCGTACGTTTGGCGGAGATGGGAAAAAGTATTTGTTACTAAAAGTATTAGGTGGTTCGTCGTATCGATGAACCCGAAATATACGTTTGCGACAAGTATCTCGTAGCTTTTATACGCCTTTTCAGATTAGTTTTAATCGCCACCGATGTAATCGTGGCTGTTGTGTCTCGTTATAGAGCTAGTGATATTTCCAGATATTCTACGAACGCGAACGATCTCTATACAGCGTAAGCGTTCGAGTATCTTCGCAAACGTATTACCGAGTAATAGGAAATCGAATACACTCGGACTCGATTAATTAATATGCAAATACCGTGATAAACGCAGTAGCGTGTTACCGTGTACACGATCGTTTTCGTGTGTCGCCGCGTGTCTCTCGATCGGTCAACGCGTTGCGTATAACTTGGTTCAGATATCTCCAATCTTTTCTAGCTTAGTCATTTGTTTTTCTCGTCGTACGTCGATCCGCGGTTTCGATGATCGAGCAGCACGTTCGGAAACTCAAATTGAAAAGTGGAAATAGCGAGGCTGCCGAGCAACGATAAACGAGCAGAGAGTTGTTATTTTCAAATACGACGATCGCTTCGAGGAAAATTTCGTTTCGCACCTAATTACGCGTTAAGGCGTACATGCTCCTAAAGTATTTCCCGGATTGGTAATCGTTGGTTTCTTATCGATCGAAAGATTCGACAGCGTTCCGCCATTGGTACGCTCGCTCGCGTTCAATGTCGCTCGTAGCCGTTTAACGCTTACTTTGCGCGACATCACGTGGAATAGGTTTTCTATGTTATTCCCTGCTTTTTCTTCAGCACGGCCGCTGATAAAAAAGGTCGCTAATCGCTGGAATTACACGTTTTTTCGTTAGAAATGTCTTTATCTTAAGTAATCATGTTTGTTCGGACGCGTTTATCTAGCCAAGAGTGATTTTGACGAAACACGCGAGAAGAAAAATGCAATACGATTGTGTGTCAGCGTTGTTTGTATAGCCGAAGAGGCGCGATGCGCGTGCGCGAGCGTGGCAGGAAAAATCAAAATCGAAGTTGTATGGAAAAATATTTTTTTCTTTTTTTATCAAAAATCGATGCACGCGTTTCCTCGAAACTCGACGAAACCTACGTAAACGTACGAAACTATAGAAACTCTCGGCGAAGAACTGTCGATTCTCGCACCCCCCTGTTCCAACACTTTTGCTCCGATATTTCGCGCGATTCGCCATTTCGTTACCGATTCACGGTCGATCGGCTTCTCGAACGTTCGACAACGCGTGTAACAGGTTGACCGTTTTGTCGCAAGCTGGCCGGGACGAAGAAGAGGAAGGAAGAAAACGCGCTCGAAGGAACGCGTTGCGAGCAGAGAAAGACGGAAGACGGGTAGCGGGCGTATCGAAGGTGCGTAGGGACGCGGCAATTACGGAATAAAAATAAAAGGAAGGAGGGTAGAAAGGTGGGACGGACGAGCCGAGCCTTCGCCAGGGCGTACTGTGTCGCCGGTGTCGCGCCATTCACGGGTAATCGTACGTCACGGAAATAGCAGCCTGTCGAAATTGTTCTTTCCGCATAACGACGCGTCGAAGGTACAAGAAAATCATACGTTTCGGATGAACGACCGTGTCGCGTGGGTGGAACGGCGTAATTTCGCGGCGTTTACGTAGCCTATAAACCCCGGCCGACCCCCAACGTTTCAACGATCCTCTTCTTCTTGCGAATTTCCGCCTTTTTTCCCTTCCCACCGCGTCGGTTAATACCCTCGTGGCGCGCGGTTAATTATCGCGAATTCGCCGCAGTCGGCGTTCACGATTTTACGCGTACGCACGTCGTCACGTACGTTCGACTTTTCCTCCGAGCGCTCCGAGTTTCCAATTCGATCGTCGACGTTCGTACAGGCGCCGCGTGGTCTTGATTAAGATCAGTACGTGGAAAATCCATGTCTCGAACGTGTCTGAATAGAGGATGATAGTTGGCAACTGTCGAGATCTTCGGATTCGAAAACGAATGTACGCGTTTTTCCATACAGATCGCGTTCTTTGATCGTCGCTAGTTCTGTACGCAGCGTCTATGCGCCGTAAGAATATATAGGATGTATCAACGTAGCGAGACGACGTTGAAACGATACCGCTATTAGCGTCGTTGTCGCTCGCCATTATCCGAGCATGTAATAAAGGAATATAGAGACAGCCCTGTGTGTAAAGATCGTCTAAAGTCCGAACACCGAGTTCCAACCACCTATACACTACTGTATAACGCTTTACGTTCGCGTTTTATCGAATCCATCGTCATTCACAGCACGTTGTTGCTCCGTCGCCAACGGTTAATACCGTCATTGTATGGCGAACAGCAGCAGCAGCAGCAGCAGCAGCAGCAGCAGCAGCAGCCCGGTCTTTGCCCACGGAGGTGGTGTACGGTTGGTTCCACGATGTTGGTTTTTCTGGTGAAAAAGAATTGGGCGGGAAATTCGGCAGGTCTCCGGATTCCTGGAAGTTGGAAGTAGAACCCGAATGAAGAAGGGACGAGAAAAGAGCAACGGAACGACGGTCGAAGGAGAGAGGGCGGTGGGGGCGGGGAGGGGGTGGTGGCAGAAGCGGAGAAGAAAGGGAGGATAGGGGAAAGACAGAGAAAGATGGATGGGTGTGAGAGAGTGGCGGGTGTGATATCCCTCCCGGGCGCTACAGCGGGTGTTACCACAGGGTGAAGGGGTGCGCGAGGGATAAAAGAGCCGAAGGAGAGAAAGAGAGAGGACGAACGAAGAGGAGAGGGAAAAGGCAGGCAGGGGGAGAGAGGGTTCTATAGGAATTATAGGATGGGAAGGGAAGCAATTATTGGGATGATGGATGGCCCCGGGGCGCCGCTGTAGTGCTTCTCTCTAACCAAAGATCTTTCTATCCTTCCTCCCCGCCGCCTTCTACTCGTCCCTCGTTTCGTCTCTCTTGCACAACCGCACTTTCCGCTTTCGTCTTTTTCTCTCTCCCTTATCGCCTACCATCGTCCGCACTTACCGTCTTCCTTTCTCATTACCCTCCTACCACGAGTCCTCTCGAGCAGCCGATTCGCCCAAATCGACTCAATTTTCGCGAGCATCCGATCGCGCCGTGCATGCACCACCCTTTACGCTCACCGACCTTTGGCCACCGAGGAGCTCGCCGATTCGCCGAAACTTTCCGCGCGAGAGCAATCGATCGGTGTAACGCTGTCAGGACCGTGGAAGGGCAACGCGTCTCTCCGAATACTCCTATCTAAATACTTACTGGGCGAAGAGTCGGCGTTAATCTCGCCGACGACGTCGTCCGTACCTTATGACAACGGCAGAAGCAAAACTCTACGACGATTCGTTTTCAGGAATTTCACGATCGTTCGACTCGTTCGTCGTTCCGAGTAACCTTTGCCACGAGTCGAACAGGCTTGCCGGAATTTCGAAATAGCAGCTCTACCGTTCTAAAAATCGTCTTCCGTTCAAATATATCGGCTTTCCGTGACCGCCCAAAATTCCGTTGCACTTATCGTACGCGTGACGCGCCGATACCACAGGGACCGACCGCTCCATCGAGAAGCTTCGCTCCTCCCAAGACCGCCCTGCTAAACGTTGATTTCGTTGCCGCCAATGCCCCGAGTCTGCCGTTTAATTCGATTTACCTAGCGAGGGGGCAGCCAAACGAAATTGCGTGGTAAAGGGCGTCTTCGTCTCGACGTAAGAGCCGAGGGGTTGCTAGCCGCGACATTCGAACGGAGCCACGCACGCACGCACGCACGTACGCCCTTTCGAATCCGACAGCCACGCATGCGTACGCGCTCGCGTGTACAGCGACGCGCGGGGGTGTGGGTGCGTCACTTAGGACGGCCCTTAAATGGTCGCCACGACGAAGGGAAGCCGGATGATGGACGAAAGCGTCGCAGACTCGCCTCCTATTGAATTAATTTCTAATCATCTTCTCTGCTACGTCCTACGATGGAGCGTCTTCGCGCAACTTGCACGCTTCCATTTTTCTCAACCACCCCTTGTCTCGATCTACCGTCTTTTAAAAGCGTTTCGACGTTGCGTCTAATTCCGAGAATATTTAGCAACACGGGTCTAATCGTATCTTTGCTAAGAGCAAACAGCATCGAAACGATCGAACAAGCGACTCTCGATCCCTCGGAATTTCCAAAACGTTCGAAGCTTCGTTCGAACACAGTCGCGTCGATACTCGCAACAAGTAGCGCGAAAGCTCGCGACGATTTAACGAAAGAAACGAAATTTTCTCGAGTATCGGAGAATTGCGATCACCGGATTATACTCGCGACGTACTGCCCACGACTCGATATCATCCCCGTCGAACAAACGACCTCATGGACGACGATACTCGGTCGCCACCGATTCTCGCCGACGTTTTATCCTTCGTCGTTCGTGATCGCTGGTCGGTGTCCCGGAGAAAAATACGTTCCCGTTTCGTTTCAGCGGGGCGTAATATGCGGCCGGTTTGGCGGTGTTCGCGCGCCACTGTCGAAGGTGAGAAAGTGAAAGAATCCGAAAAGGAAAAAAGAAGCGCGCGAGCCCGAAGGTGGAGAAAGAGGCGTAGACTGGCAAATGCCGCGAACGTATGAAAACAAATTACGAGGCGGCGTCTGTTTGTTGTGCTCCGAGAACGCGTCCAGGAGAAACAGAGACGAAGAGAGAGAAAGCGACGGTGGCGGGACGAAGACAGACGGAGGACGATGGTGCGTTTCTCCTTCTCTCGCCCTGGTTCTCCGATCCTCGTCTGCAACGGTGCATACGTAAGAGTCGGGTAGAGAGACCGTAGACGGATTCTCGAAGGTGCATTCCATTCTCCCACTTTGACTCGCTTCGTGTTCTCTTCTTCGTCGCCGCAGTGGTCCTACTCTTCTTCTTCTTCTTCTTCTTCCACTTCTTCTTCTGCATCTCCTAACCACGCGGGACGCGTAAACTCGATCGTACTCCGGGACTGTGCCCCAAAGTCGTCCCATCTCCCTCCAACCTTCTCTCCTTTCCCTTAGATCGCAAATGATTCCTCTTTTTCGTGCCGTTTCCGTCGGCCGATATCGTAAAAAAGTTGCCGCTTCTTCGCGCGGCAACCTCTTTGACACGGTAATGGCAATTAAGGCTGCCATTAGGTATTACGATCGCCAGGAATGCGTTAAGATATCGCGAAATAGCGAAATAGGCTTCTTTCGAGGAAGGAAATTCTTGGCGGCTTCCGATGCTCCATCGGACTCGCGCTTAATCGCGGTCCTTGGTCGAGTCGCAGCTTCGGTGGCAACCAGGCAGCTCCGACGTTCAAATTACGTATCTGGCTGAAGGGGAAGGAAGCTACGGTTTTCTCGTATTCGAGATTGCACGGGTTTATTATCGTCGTTACAGATATTAGATCGACCGTAAGTTCTAGTAAGTTGTAGAATTTCCAGCGAGCTCGAAAGAGCGACGTCGATACGATTTGTTCGTTTATTGTTGCTTCTCGATCGTAGAAACTGTCGTCTCGTACGATAGAGAAAGTGGAAACGATTCGTGCGAGTCGAACAACTCTACGATTGCGATAGACGCGAGAGAGGAAGAGGAAAAGAGGGTGGAACGTTAGAGAAGGGCGCAGGTAGAGAGACGTCCGATGGCGTTCAGACGATATGATAAAGTGGTGGCGCTAACCTCTCGAGCAAACACAGCGCTATCGGCGCTCTGTCCCCGCGTATCGTTCTACCCAGGTTCCATGTCGTCTGTCGTTACCTTCCACGCTTGTTATTATTGCAGTCCCGGCCGATTGACCGATAAACGAATTACACGATATTAACGAACAAAGACATTTCCATCCGCGCCAGCGTGTAGACTGCGAACCACTTGTTAGCCCGCCGATAAGAACAATTGAAATTTACGACGGCCACCAGGAAGCGTTTTCACGTCGGATAAAACGCTGTCGACGTTGAGCAAGGTACATATTCGCCCCATATACGTATATCATCCGTCTATAATCTATATGAAATGTATGTTGTACCATATTTTCGTTATCGATTCTTTTACATTATACCATCTCTGCGAACAATTAAGACGCGTTACGCGTCAAATATTCATCGTACTTTGCGCCGAGAGATTCGTAAATTTAATTGGTCATTGGACACTGTCGAATCGCGTTCCTAACGTATTGGAATGTATCCTTCGAACAATTACGTGATTACGTATCGTACAACGACGTTCGTACTCGCTATCCACCGTCTCTCCCTCTCGAACGCTTCATCCGGACCAAAACTCGGTTAAAATTCCCAAAGTATC